>JAMZAV010000039.1:600000-869732 GCA_024449915.1 Sweltsa coloradensis | reverse complement strand
TTTAATTTTCGTTGAAATTTGAGCAAAATCATAATTATTTCTTGTGAAATTCGAAATTTTACGATTTTTTTCTTTTTTAAATTACGATTAATTAAAAAAATAAATTTAAGGTTAATTCTTTATTTTATTAATTAATTAGAAAAATCTTCAACTTAGTAATGGTTTTTTCACAGAACACAGGAAAATCCGCATAACACATGGCAGCTGAATGCACCAATACGCTCATCCAACAACGCGGCGGGACTTAAGCGTTTTCCTAGCGAGATCCCACACATAACAAACATTTGTAAAATTACAGCCAAACTTCGCACACTCAAAAGAAATTAGACCCAAAAAGGGGTCAAGCTCGTCTACCTTTCCACATTTGCGCATTCTAATTGGAGAAGCGTAGCGAGCGAAGCGAAGATTCCATTTCATTACACTGGAGAAAAAAAATACGGAATATGTTATATTTTTTTTTCTCTGTTTGTATTATTTTGTGTTTGTTAACACGATTCCGGCTCAACCGATACTCCAATTACGATGTAATTTTATGGAGGCCTTCGAAATCTTTGAACTTAGAACTGCCACGTTTTTGAGCGAAATCGAAAAAAATTTTCTCATTAAAATCGCCATTTTACGATTTTTTTTCAATTTTTAAAATTTCTTCGACTTATAACAACTACATTTTTTATTCGATTGTAATGATTTTTTCACAGAACCTTAATTTTATGAATAAATATATTTGTGGGAAATTTGAGCGCAATCGAAAAATAATTTCTCATGAAAATCGCAATTTTACGCTTTTTTTCGTTTTAAAAAACATACGCTCATCCAACAACGCGCCTGAAAAAGCGTTTGCGAAGCTTCCTAGTTCATAAACGCACAGTGTCCCGTAACAGCATCCTTGAAAAGCTTGGCAAAATAGAATTCGCATGATATTACGTTTAAATTAATTAGAAAAAAAGAACTTGGATGAACTATTACGTTTAAATTAATAATTGCAAATTCTATTTTGCCAAGCTTTTCAAGGATGCTGTTACGGGACACTGTACGTTTCTGAATTAAGAATGCGCAAATGTGGAAGAGTAGACGAGCTTGGCCCCTTTTTAGATCTCATTTCTTTTTTGTGTGTAAGGTGTCGCTGTATTTTTTTAAGTTTGTGTTATGTGGGGGTACAGTATACTGTACATTTCAAAAGATGGGGATAGAATAAAATCCTAAAAAATGATTTTCAAAATTTATATTCATTTTTTTCTAATAAACAATACAAATAAAATTGTAAAGTTCTAAAGTTACTTACCCGCTAAAAAAAATTTTAAAATTTTTTCGAGCTAGGTCCCCCGGTAAAAATTTCCTAAAAATAAAAATTGGCCATTTTCGATGTACTCCTGGTTTTTTCTGAAAACCCCGCAAAAATTTGTTTTGAAATTTTTTTGCACGTGTTCGGTCAAAATATTTTGATACCACAAAAAGGGGTTGTGTTTTTTTTGGTGCATATTTTTGGGGGTTTTGAGTGTGGCCTATATATTTTGTGCACATTTTCAAACACATTTTTAAAAAGGGGCCCTTTTTTTTTTGTTGGTCGTCGATGTTTTAGTATCTATCTGGACAAAAAAAAACATTTTAAAGACGATTTCGGAAATTCCCCAAAACCCCAAATTTTTAGAAAAATTTCATTATAAAAAAAAAAAAACTAAAAAAACTCGTAAAAAACACATTTTTAAAGATTAAATTAAAAATTTTTTTTTTAAAAGGTTTTTTATTATTATTTATTTTATTTTTTTTATTTTTTTGTTTTTATACACTTAAAAAAAACTCTTTTAAAAACCCTTTATTTCTAAGGATTCGGGCTAATTTTTTTAAATTTTTTCTTTCAAAAGGTACTACATCCCCAAAAACCTTTATGCCCAAGGAAATATGAACTTGTAGCCCCCCCCTTTTGGGTCAAAATCGGCCAAATGTCCAAAAATCGCACAAAAATCGAAAAATCGAAAAGTACGATTTCTGAGAATATTTCTTCGATTGCCCCCAAAAAACGTGGCAAGTCTAAGTAGCTTAGAGTTAGGAGATTTTAGTTAGAGCTTGTTAAAACTGCCCACAGCCTTTTTTTATCGTTGTGGGAAAAGTGTCGGGGGAAATCCAAAGCCCTTGCTTTTCCCAAAGATATTTTTGGGAAGTTACGTCACTTTTTTGGTGAGGATTTAAAAACGTCTTTTTTGGAAAAGTTTTTCACATTTTAAAAATAAAATTAAAACGGGCTTAAAATTTTTGTTTTGAAACTTTTAAAAATAGTAGAACTAAAGTAATTTAACAAATATTTTAAAATGTCTGCCAATGTTTTTTTAAATTTGCTGCAATGGGTAGGACCTAGTTTGCACAGTACTTTTTAAAAACTTGATAAAAGTTCCATCTTATCTTTAGAACTTTTCTTCAACCAACTATAACCGCACGCATCTAAAGTTTTTTCAATCCAGAAATTAAAAAATCCTGTCGGGGGATTCAAACCCCCGGGACCCCCGATTGCGGTCGGGCTTTACCCTTAGCTCCCAAAGACGGTAAAACTTAAAGTTTTTAAATTTTTGGTGCATTATTTCTGAATAATTGGAACAGTACTGAAACGATTATGATCCCTTTTGAACTACCCCCTTAAACATTATTTATAGGGGCATAACCTAAAGCAGGTATGAGCAAATATTTTTTTCAATTAAATTATGGGGAAAAACACTCCCGTATGGGTAACATATTTTTATGAAATAAATCATTTAAAACACCGCTTGCGACTCAAAACCAAAAGAAAAAATCTGTGGGCCTTTTACTTAAAAGAGATGACCCTTTAAAAGTTTATCCCGATATACGATTTGTCTGGATTTTATATAAAAGAGAAACCTAAAAAATAATGAAAATATCCGTCCCTTTATCAAACAGTAAAGTGGGGGCCCACCTGGGATAATTCTCAAAAATGGTAACCCCTTTTTTTCAAAAAATTATTGACTTTTATTTCGGCCAATGTAAAACAAGAAAAATTAAAAGTGTATTGCAGCTGGAAAATTAACATGTATGATCACGGGGGTCCAGCGAAATCAATACATAAAAACGTTTACAAAAAGAAATAAAAAAACAAACATATTAAAACCCAAAGCATGAAAAATATTTTCAATAGTACAACATTGTTGTTTGGGATCGAAGAAAAATATCGTCCTTTGTGCTTTTGGGTATAGGCTAAATTTGATGAAGAAAGGGGTTTTATTTATTGGCCCCTTTTTTATACTGGGAACATTTAGTTGTGTAGAAACTGGGTAGCAAGCCCCCCCCCCCCCCCAACAAAGTCGGGTCAAGGGGGTAGGGGGGCAAGTCATTACTATATACACACAGTTTTTGGTGAGCGTAGACAAGATTTAAATTTTTTTACAGTGCAGTGTTGTGGGCGTGGTTTTTTTGATTAATTTGTTAGCCCAAACCCGGGGCAAGCGGCTACAAAACCGTTTTTTTATGGGAAACACTGCCCCTATTTAAGTCATGTACGTACTCTTGAATTTTTTTGCTACCATAAATGGTACTAAAAAATCAAAAACACAATTTTTAATACGAACAAACAAGTTCAACTACAATATCAAATACATTAATATTGTTTTATTAAAAAGTACGTCCCCAACTAAAGGGGAGGGGGGGGAAACCTCATCAAGGGATTAAAAGGATTTGTCCAAAAGTAGGCCTACTAGGGGTCAGACTTGAATGATTTGGATTTTTTTATTTCTTGGGGCCCGATCACATTAGTGTCCAAAAACATACACAAAAAAAAAAAATATTTCAATAATCTTTAAATACCCAACAAAAATTTATTTTACAAACATAACATTTAAATTTTTTTATTCAAAAGTTATGTATTAATAATAATACAAAACGTAGGTGAAATATTTTAACAAACACATATTTAATATGAATTTTCAACATTATGGGAATTTTAATTTAAAAACAATATGATTATGAATTTCACATTTTAAGGAGACAACCTAATAATTATTTTCCCCTTTACAACTTGATACAAATTTTACTTTGTGCCTTGTTCCTTGTACTTAAAGTACGAGAATGTCAAATACTTTATTTAAAAGAACACGTGTTCAGATATTCTAAACCTGGCTTTACTTTTTAATTTATCACAAAATTGGGAAAATCAAAAACCAAAGGTTTATTTTTTTTTATTTTTTAATAGTATTTTAAGGCTCAACAAAAGAAGAAAACAGGAATCCTAAAAAAGACAAATTAAAATTGTTCATTACTAAAAAATACCTTTTTTTTTAAAAGTTTTAAAATCTGCGGTTTGTAATAAACGTACATTTTTTTTATTCACTATGATCAACCCAATAACAAAAAAGCAGAGATTATTTGTAGTTTTAATTTATTTTTGTCATCACATTCAGTAAAAAGGGGGATAACACTTTTTAAAAGGACAAAAATTGGGGCCAAAGAGTGTTTTAAACATAGTTTATTTCAATTAATGCTTTGGTTTAAAAAACTTTGTTACGTTTTTAAAAAAAATTTTTTGTTAATGGTGAAATTTTCACGAAACGTCAAATTTTTTAAAATTAATTAAATTAGGCACGGGGTCATTCGAACATTTTGGGCCCTTGAAGACTCCCAAAAATTAAATTAAAATAATTGTACGTATTTAATAAGTTTAAAGGTGATAAACTGTGATTTTTTTTTTATTCGCAACCTAGTAAAAATTTCGTGAATAGAGTTAAAACCCGGGCTCTAGTAAATAAATAAAAAAATTTTTAAAAAAAATTTTTCTGGGGGCAGGCCATGATAAATTTGCCTTTTAAAACAAATTTAAAATTTTCAGTTCCCCCTTGCACACCTTCAACGTTGAGGCTGGTTTTACAGGGGTTTTTTGGTGAAACTAAAGTTTTTTAATATTTTTATTTTGAAGGGGAAAATATTTGCTGTGTGACGGATCATAAGATTTAAATGTAAAATTGTTTGTTTTTTCTACTGAGCCAGGTTTCAATTATTCCATTCACTATTTTTATATTTAAATTGCGTATTTGAAAAAAATAAAAAAAACTGCTTGATTCCCTTAAATAAATTATATTTACAAAAAAAAAATGTGTTTTGAAATTCTTTTCTGCTAAAAAAGCCATAAAATCGAACTGACAAGTGTCTTTGCAGCAGTACACCCTTACTTACATACATTTTTTTTTTTAAAAGGCCTCCTCCTCCCCATATAGCCGCCCAATTTCCCCCCCTCAAACGTAAACAAACCGTGCATCATTGTTTTGTCTATTAATTCGTAAGCTTTAATTTATGATGTAGTTCACAGCACATACTTTTCCACCTGGGGCAAGTCAATCTTGAACTGGGGCCCCCAGCCTCAAAATAAACTTCTACCAACATAGCTCTATATAACAATACTAAAATTACTACTTCTACCCCTAAATACTTAACTATAATGCTACTATACTAAAACTACTACTATCAACTTCACAAAACAAATAGGCCCACTACAACATTTAAAACCCTTTCTACGGTAGTATTTTGCTGTGTAAACATACTAACACCAGCTCGGATCAAAGGGTAGAGATCCAGCTCGGATAAGAGGTGTAGAGATCCAGTCGGATCATAGCTGTAGAGATCCAGCTGGTCAGTAGTGTAGAGATCCCGCTCGGATCAGTAGGGGTAGAGATCCACTCGGATCAGTAGGTTTTAGAGCCAGCTCGGATCAGTAAGGGGTTTAAAGACCAGCTCGATCAGTAGGTGTAAGTCCAGCCGGGGGCGTAGGTGTAAGATCCGCTCGGGTCATAGGTGTAGAGATCCAGCTCGGATCAGAAAATTTTAAAATCCGCTCGGATCAAGGGGTAGAGATCCAACTGGATCAAGTGTAGAAAAACAGCTCGGTCAGTAGGGAGAGATCCGCTCGGATCAGAGGGGTAGAGATCCAGCTCGGATCAGTAGTGTAGAGTTCCAGCTCGGGTCATAGGTTTAAGATCCAGCTCGGGTCAGTAGGTGCAGAGATCCGCTCGGATCATAGGTGTGTGGTGGGACTGTCCGATCATTTAGCGTTCCCAGGGGGACGGTGGGGGGTGGCTTCAAAGATTAAAAAGTTTCTTGCAGATCTTGTTAGCTCTCGGACGCGATCGGGGTTACCCCCCAAACTAACTAAACAACTAAACAAAAAAAAACAACAAATCAAACAAATCAAACAAATCAAACAAAAACAAAATAACAAATAATCAAACTAACAAAAATAAACAAAAATAAGAAACTAATGAAAATAAGAAACTAAAGAAAACTAATCAAACTAATCAAAAATAATCAAACAAATCAAACAAACTAACTAATCAAACAAACTAACAAACAAACAAACTAACAAAAAAACAAACAAACAAACAACCCAAAAAACAAACAAAAACAAACAACAAAAAACAAAAAAACAAACCCCTGCATCATTGTGCGTGTCTTTAAATTTGTAAAGCTTAAATTTATGGGGAATAGATCACAGCACGATACTCTCCATTCGAGCAAATCAACTTGAACTGGGGCCCCAGCTCAAACTAAACTTCTACCATACTTAGCTACTATACTAACAAACTAATATTTGCTACTTCTACCACTAAACTTTTTTAACTATAAAATAGTACTATAATATACTACTATCACACTTCTACAAAAAATAGGCCTTTTCTACAACATTCTAGCCATTTCTACAGTAGTACTGTGCTGTGAAACATAATTTTTACAATAACAAATTCGCGTGGGTTTTAAAAATCTTAAGCGATGCAAGGGGAAAATGCAAACTAATAAAATCCTTTTTATTAGGTGATTAAATTTTAGATTAATTAACATTTTTAACTTATTGCCGATAGGTAAATATTACCCAAAATAGGTAGGCAAATTCTAAAAAAATGCTGCACGGTTGGATTCGATTATAAAAAAAAAAAAAAAAAACAAAACAAAAAAAAAATACAATTGAAAGAAATTGATAAAAGTAAATTGAATGAAATTTATAACATTAACTGGTGAATGAAAATTAAAACATTAAATTTAATGAAATTAATAAAAATTAATTGAATGAAATTGATAAACATTAATTGAAATTTAAAATTTTTTAAAAATTAATTAAATTTAAAATTTATAAAAATTTTAAAATTTAAAATTTAATTTGATTTTTTAAAAAAAATCAAAAAACTTAAAACCCCAAAATTTTTCTCACGATGTCACAGATGTTTCTTGATGTCTTGAGGGTTTTCATTGACGGAGGGTTGCCCTCCCGCTCTCCTCTTCCTGTGAACAAATTAATCATAAATCAACTTTATCCTGGTCTGAATCTTAGAACAATTTTGTTCTAAATAGCAAATAAAACAAAAACAAATTCTATAGTGGTGTGCGGGGACCCAAAAAAATTTAGAATTTGACAGTTTAAGTTATAATTCTCAACGAGTATGATCTGGGCAATCGTTTGATTTTGGTTGTTATCTCATTTAAAGCAAGAACGGCTGAATAATTTTTATAATAATTTATTAAAATTGTCGCATTGAAAGCCAAGATAAAAATGCTAAGTTTGGAAAGTATTTTCCCCAAAAATACCAAAAACAATTAAAAAAATCAATGATACTTAAAATTAATTTGTGAGGCACGCGCATTGAGGGACAGGGGAGGCCAAACTGCTTTACTAGTGATAAAAAATTTTTAAATTTTTTAAAGCAAAAAAGAAAGAATTAAAAACTAGTACTCAGATATTACTGTCTTGTCCTGTTTTCCCCCGTCAAATCTGCTGGATCTAGTTCCGGTCTGGGGCCCGGCCCCCCCCGCAAAGTCCCGGCCGCCGCGTGTGGGATCCCCCATGGTGTCTCCGTAGAGCCCCGTCGGGCGGGGCGGTGCTACTCGTTCGTGTTCTTAATCAAAAGGGCTTGACGGCCGGCCCTTTACTTTGCAAGGTCACTCTGAAAACCAAAACGAGCACAAAGCAAACCAGGCATCCCCAGCTACAGCATAAATTTAAACTTAGCAAAGCACAACATTTTTGAAATATTAATACAATGGGAAGACCTCTGGCCCAAAAAAAAACACGCCCATAAAGGAAGGATGCACTAAGTCGGCAGCAATCAAACCGAGAAATTGGCACTTCGTTATGTTATCTATTCTACAGCACCGGCTTCCGAGATGACATTCCCCTTTTAGATTACTAACACAAAAATATACAATAACTTTCCCAATACTGCTCATCTACGCACCCGACGTTCCCCAATGAATTTGTCGTTGGATTTTATCATATACAATAAATAATTTCTTAGTACTGCTCTAAATAAAAAAACTCATCCGGATTGATCCGATTGAGCCACCAGTTTACGTAGTCGACAGTGTACCTCTCTACCGGGACCCCTGGGACTAAACGAGTGGGCACGGTACTAGCAACACAGGGGCCATGCACCCGAGGGCCCGGGAGACCGCCAAGGAGGCTAGCTAGTTCGCTTTGGGGTGTGGGACCACTCGGGACCAGGAAGATTTCACCCGCACAACACCAAGGTCGCCGGTTCACGGTCACAGGTGACAGTGTCGTCGTCACTTAGGCCATGGTGAACTCAGATCGGTAAAATATAGACTACTAGCCTCAAGGTTGGGAATCAACGAGGGGTTATTTCAATATACGACGTCAGGAAGCAGACCTGTTAAATATGGCTTGATATAATTTTTTTAATTTATTCTGATCTTAGCAACAAACACTGTTCATGATCTCGAAGTTCAGTTGTCTGAGGTCCTCATTTAATATTCTAAGTAAGTTTGTTAATTACTATTTTTAATATCTAATTAGTGCACTGACTTTGTGAAGCAGACCTGTTCAATATGGCTGGAAAATTTTATCTAATTTATTCTGATCTTAAAAACAAACACTGTTCTTGATCTCGAAGTTCAGTTGTCCGAGGTTCTCATGTAAACGTGTTTATTATTCCTAGGTTAGTTAGTTTAAGTATCCTACAGAACCTTACATACAAAACCCTGCCTCAAGTATGACACTTACACTCTAACAACAGATGACTAAAATTTGTCACTAAGACACCATTTTAAAACACCATTTTAGTCGTTTTTGAGATGAGCGTGTAAATTTTAGTCACTTGATGTAAAATATAGACACGATTTTAGCAAAAAGTGTTTTTAAGTGTCTAATCTGGTGACTTAATAAAAATGACTATTTTTGGTTAGGGATATTTGACTAATTTTAGACACCTTTAGATTTAAAACACTAAAATATAAAACTTTCGGTGTGAAAATAGTCATTTTACTTTAGACACTTAATAATCAGAAACTATTTTAGACACTGGCAAATAAGCTGACATATTTTTTTATACTGAGAGCTTGGCTATAACGACGTGGGAAACTAGGGCGCTTCAACTGGGTACGTCATTTTGTGCCATCTGTGAGTGTTAATTAAATTGAGCATTTAAAAAATGATACAGTTTAAATGATAACTTTAAAAAAAAAAAATTGAAATATTTTATGTTTTTGATGTGAAATAAATTTGATTCTACAAAATTACTTCGAATGAGGAATACAGAAAGTTTGTCGCCATTATCTACCTATACTCAGTCATGTAACCGATATTCAGTAAGGTAAGAGACATTTAATTTAAAACAGTCCAATCCAACCATGTAGCCTAGGCCCCCGACAATATGACGACCGAACTATGACCAACTAGAGTAAAAAATTTCAGCAACTTCAGCCGTAAGCGGGAATCGATCCTGGACCTTCTGCATTGGAAGCTGAGCCTCTAACCACAAGACCAAGGAGCCCAAAAATTAAAAGTTTCCCTTCATGTAAATCAAACAGGAATATACTTAGGCCAAGGACTTTCATGTTTTGTTAGGTAATTAATAAAATTATTATTTAATTATTATTTATTTACGTCTTTATTTATTTATTTATTTATTTATTTATTTATTTATGAATAATTAATTAATTAATTAATTCCGGTAAAATGTACGTAGGCCTAAATGTAACTTTGAAAAACTTAGGTATTTGAAGTTCACTTTTTTTTTCAAGTTTGCCATGCCGTCAAGTTTTGTTGGAGCCGTTGTGGCTACCCTGCTTCCACCCTGCCTTCATTCAAAAGTCACAACAAAGCAGGTCTGCCGTTACGATTTTGGCGTGTGTAAATAAAGGTGTAGCTATTATTCGTTCGATATGTTATTAATATGAATTATAAACGTCAAGACCACGAGTATTAAGTGAAACGATAAATTGTTTCTAATGCAAGAAAACGGATTTTAGCCTACTTCGAGGTCCATGTATTATTTTGGGGATCTCGTAGCCTTTACCGACTCAACTAGGCTGTCACCTACCAAGTCAAGTTCGAAGGAGATTCTTACGACACGAGTTTCTACATAATTTATTCCTATGAGAAAAATACAGGTCGTAAGAAAAACTTATAGGCCTATCCAATAAGCCCTAGCCAAGTCCTAAAAAACCTATAACAAGCCTAGGGCATTGAGATTGGATGGGCCCTAGGCCAAACAAAAAAGCCTAGGGCCTACCTAGGCCTATCGGTAAGCCTAGCTGGGCCCTAGGGCCTAGGCCTAGCCACTGCTTTAGCAAATAGGGCCTAGCAAGGGATATTAAATACACAAAGGCTAGGGCCTAGGCCTGGGCCCTACCTTTTTGTAAGAAATAGGCCCTAGCCTAGGCCATTACAATCACAAACAGGCAACCCCCTCACTGTGTGGTCTAGGCCTAGGTCCTAGGCCTAGTAGTCTTAGGCCTACCATAGGTAGGGCCCTACTGGTATGCCTAGGGTAAGAGGGCCTAGGCCTACCAATGCATATTTGGGCTAGACAAGCCTGGGTTTCAGGCTTCTAGGCCTTGGGTAGACCTAGGCCTACTGCTTTTTTAAGACAATCCAGCTGTTAACTTACCATATCTAGGCTAGAACTCGAAACAAATTTTGTGGATTACAGGCCTAGCCCTAGCCTGTTCCTAGTAGGCCCTTGAGGCTTCCCTCGTAGGGATAAGCTGTGGCTAAAAGTAGGTCCTATGGATTTTGATGTTTTTTTAACCGGTGTGTGGGGGTAGGCTACGGTTACAAGTTTTCAATTTCCTTTGCTCTTTAAAACCTTTAAGACTGGGCCTACCTAAGTTCCTTGTCGGTGCTTAATTTGTTTTGATAAATGTAGTGGCACGCTATACTGCAAATTTTAAAGTTCCCGGTACCGGTGGGCCTCCCGGTAATTATTTACCTATGCCTAGCTATGATTTACAAACTTTCCCCCCCCCCCCCCACCCCCCCACCAGGGTGTCTACCATTAGGCCTGGGCCTAGGCTTAGCCCTGCTTGACATTCCCACTTTTAAAAATTGTATTAGGTACTGCATACACACACAAATTAAGCACTTTTTCCTTGTCCAAGATGCTTATCAGGGGTTGAAGGCCAATTTCAAAGTTTAAGGAAAGTATAAAAGCCCAAGTGTGCAAGCCATTTTCTACATTCTACCTCTTCGTGGCTGCAGTTAGTGGTATTTGGCTCTACGGATGTGACATGTATGTCAATCACTCTTTTGCTTGCTTGCTTATTTACTATCACGTCTAGTGATGGAACGTTTAAATTTTCAACGAGGCTTGAATATTTTATTTTTGTTAAGGCCTAGGCCTATTAACCTATCAAAAGCATCTAGGCCTACCCTACAGACAGACCATTAATGTCTTTTTACTTTTTAGAATAAGCCCATTGGTATTTAATATAGGCGGGGCTAGGCAGGCCAATGCAGTTCACTAGGCCTATGAATAAAATTAATTGATTATACCGGTACCCTACTTGACCTTGTAGGCTTTGGCCTCGGCTATGACACCTATCAGGTGTCTGATCAGTGACCGGTATTGGCCCTGTAGTAGACTAGGACTAGTCCCGTAACGTAACCTACCTAACTTAAGTTTATGGTAAAACTTACGTATGATAGCGCCCCGATTTTCCGCTCAAATTTGAGCTCAAAAACCCATACAAAAGCCTACCGTAGGCTAGCCTAATCGTTTGAAAAACCGGGCCCACATCTAGGCTAGGCCTATATGCAAAAAAAAAAAATACTAGCATACAAAACCTTTAGGGTAGGCTATGGTTTCTATTTAAAATATTTATAAAGGACTTTTGCGCTGTTGGTACGGCGGCAGGCAAGTGCGCTATTTTACGAAGTTGACTTAGCCTATTTATAAACTTAGAATGAGATATGTTTTTCTGTGGCAATAAGTAGCATCGCCTGGGTCATGGGCCTACAAATTCACTGGCTTAGACCTACTAGGCCTTGCCTATATATCTTTCTATGTCTGACAGTAGGCCTAGGCCTAAAAAGACAAACTGAGGCTTGGGCCTCCGCCTAGTGCTAATCAAAGTTCATGTTTTATTTTTATTCCACAATTTTAAAAACCCTACTTAATTGATTTTGGTCTATCCCACACTTAGGGCATACTAGTTGTTCATTATTACTTCACTATAGGTAATGGTGTAAGTTACGGTACCAGTAGTGATGGGGGGTTTTCGGGAAGAGTAAATTTGGGAAAAATTTCCAGAAATTTTCCGGGAAAATTTTCTGAAAAAAAATAGGGAGACTGGGGATGGTTGATACATGGGGATGGTTGATACACCCCCCTTATTTCTAGTTGTTTTTGTTTTGGAAACTTTTTGTGGGTAACTGTGGAGCCATTCCGTCAAAAACAGGAATTTCAGGAAAAAAATTAAAATAAGTATTTATTAGTTTTTTTTAGCTTTACCGGTAGGCCTACCTACCTAACTGTTTTGTCAACTCTTCTGCTTTGTTACTGAAATCACTAAAACACATTTTCTTAGCATTATTTTATAGGCCTAGTTTTTAGCATGTTTTCACTGTGTATTGCAACAGGGATAGGAGAAAGTAAAATATGGTTAAGTTTGATAAATTGTGACTAGAGGGTGGATCTGCTAACAGAGTGAGTGTATGAAGAGAACTAAAGACTGGGTGCTTGTTCTTTACAATTCCAAAGCTTAAATGTTGCAGGCAACTTTAGGTTTCAATATTTCACCATTTCATTAAAAAGCAACCAGTTGTAACTTCCGTTACACAAAAAAGACACAAGTCCTTATAAATCAGTGAAGGGTTTAAACTAATCAAAGCCAAACTTCCAAAGTAAGGTAATGGTACTCAACTACATGTGGGACATTTATATTTTTTCTACATGGCACAATAATTGATATAATGTGTAACGGAAAGTTACATGTAGGTAACGGATGTTACATGTAGGTAACGGATGTTACATTATCCGTTACATTGATTGTTTGTTGATGTTTAGTCATTAATTTTGTGAAAATGAATTATATTTACTAAACTAATGTCATTAGCATTGTCATTATAATATTTAAAATATTATAGGCCTATGTGTAATTTTTATTATAAAAATGATTTATTAGGCCAAATAGCCTACTTAGTACCTACCCTAATAGGGGCTAGCTTTTTAAATTAATTTTTAAAATTAAAATTTTTTGATATATCAACTTAATTATGACATGAAATATTTTACCCTAGACTTGATAATATATTAATAACATCAGAAGTAACAACACAAATGAATTTTTAGTGTCACGCAACACCCTTGTAATATCCAGCTTTAAAATCTCTTTAAGGGGAGGGCCTACTTATTTAAAATAAATGTAATGGTAGTTGTATTAAGCAATAGTAAGCAATCTAATTTTTTTTTTAGAAGACAAATTATTATGAAGCAAATAATAAAATAACTGCATTTCAAGTCACTCGTAACATCCGTTACAAAACACTGTAACATTCGTTACACACTATTTTTATTTTTAATATTCAATTATGAACTTTTCTCAGAAAAGTAAGACTAGAGGCTATTTAATGATTCCTTGTGAATTATTATAATTTTAAATTATTTTTTTCACCCCCTTGGGGGGGGGGGGGGCTGACTTTTTATTAGAAATACTTCTTAGTGTAAATGTAGTTCCCAAATTTGTAACATCCGTTACAGCACTAAATAGTTAAGTATTTTGAAGATGGTTAACTTGTTTGGAGTGCAATTTTCCTGGTCGGTAAATCAAGAGTATTTGGTGTGAATCGTGTGACATGTGTTACCATAACATGAAAAAGCTTTTTATTTGAAGGCAGAATATATGTTTTTAGTAGTAAAATGTAACATTCGATACTACGGAATGGCTCTGTGCTTAGATAAGTCTAGGGAGCAGTGACACAGAAAATTTCAGGAGGCTGGGGACCAATGGCGGCCAAATTGGAAGCATGGTGCTAGTTTTCTGACTGGCGAGTAAATTTTATTGGTTTTGTTCGATTCCAATTATTTACATATGGTTAATTTTTCAAATAAAGTTATGTGCTATAGCCTATTGAAGCTATGGTTCATGATAAAGATGATTCATGTAATGTTAGACAAACTTTTTTTCATTTAAGTCGAATTGATGCATAACCTAAAATGGTAACAAGGGGATGGTTGATACATACGGTAACGGTACGGTAGTTGTCTAGCCTGAACAAATTATTTTTATACATCCATTGGTTGATTTAAAGGTGGAATGATTAATAAGCCTAGGCCTAGCTACCCTGTCATTATTTTGTGAAAAATCCCACAGGAACTTTGCCTATACTACCCAATTTTTTATAGACCTAGTTCTGAAATAAGAATGTGGGTTATTTGCAGATATTTCAATGGATGGATGCCATTACTGTACTTTCAAGTATACTGGTACGGTAGGCCCTACCTACTTCTTTCAGAGTCTTCACTGGAGATTGTCATCAACTTGTGTGTGCTATGCCTGCAGCGAGAAATTGTTACCTACCTGAAAGTCTTAAAATACCTACGTACACACTATTTTACATTCTAGAATTTCTTAACTTCTTCTACAATTTACTTTGAATTGTGTACCGCTAAAAACAATAAAATAAGTATTATAAAATGGATTAAACTTTTGATTTGTCAATGTAGGTACTAGATCTACCTTGCAGGATAAGGCACTTTTAAATTAAAAGTCAATTAAAAGTCTTAAAATCTAAATCAACATTATAATAGGCCTATGTATACTATGCCTTGCTGCAGGCCCATTTATTTTTTCATGTTAAATAAAGCCAGAGGCCTGATTATTGTTGTTTTTATTTTACTTGCAAGAATTTTTTTTTATATTATGCAAACAGCCATAGTTCAACATAAAAAAATTTCAAGAAATATTGAGCCAATTAATCAGCATTCGGGTGGGAGAAACACTAGGACTAAAAAAAAATTGACTTTTAAGTTTAATTAGCCTACCTAGCCGATTCCTTATCCCATGCTTTAAATTATACATGGATTTAAAAAATTACACTAATTATCTATTGCCATTATTCTATACTTCTATTATAGGCCTATACTATGCCTACGGGAGATCCTGATTAAGCAAATCTCACAAAGTTCTGATACTCCTTTTTTCCAACCTTAGGGCCACCTTTTTCAGCCTGTGGTCAGGTGTGTCCCCAATGACTGCCGCTAAATGGAGCCTTTTCGACTATTAGTAGGCCTACTCACTACTACCGGTACCTACTTATTTTCTCAGAAATATGTGCTTTTCCTGCACCCTTTGCTACCCTTACCCCCCCTCCAAATGTATTTTATGTATCCCTGTAAATATTGCACCATACACCTCATCATCACCTTCTTATGATAACCCACCTACCATAGCCAACCCCCATCACTGCCTCAACAACAATTTTGTTTTGAAATTTCCAAATTGTGGGATTCCTCACACACACAACTCCACCCCCACCCCCGGAGGTGTGCCATGGTAAGTATTATCATGGTGTAACACTAGCTTTAAGACTTAACTACATCAAAACTCCTCATCTTTCACTTCCCAACTTTCTCCCTCCGTTGCCAGGTGCCCAAACCCCCCCTTCCCCCCCCCCACCTCCACCCTCACCCCGGAAGTGTACCCCGGTAAATAACTGGTGTAACACTAGCTTTAAGACTTACTACATCAAAACTCTTCACTTTCACTTCCCAACTCTCCTCCCGCCGTTTCCAGGTGCCAACCCCTCCACCTCCCCCCACCCCCGGAAGTGTATTACGGTAAGCATTAATCAGGGTGTGACCAAAAAATCAAAACTCCTCATTTTTTCACTTCCCAACTCTCCTCCCTCCGTTGCCTACTGCAAACCCCCCACCCCCAACCCCCCACCCTCGGATTGGCGGTGTGGGGGTGGGGATTTATGCACCTCCAGGGGAGAAATTTAGTCATCTTTCAATGACTGAAGTTTAGTCTTTTTTACAATTAGTCATTTTAAAGTAAACTAAAACCAAATATTTTTAAACATCTTTATGTGCCTAAAATTAGTCATATATGTCGGGACTATAACAAGGGTGCAATTAAGGCACGTCAAAATGACTAATATTAGTCGTCTGTTGTTAGAGTGTAAGACCATTGTCAACTCACCCGGATTGAGCCGTCTTGATGTATGTAGTCCGCGGTGTCTCGCATTATTCTCTTGATAAGGGGCTGCAACAACAGTACCCTGAAAGCCAAAGCGAGACACAAAGCGAACCGGCATCCAACAAGCTATACAGCATAAATTGAAACTAGCTAAAAGCACACCATTGTTAAAATACTTAATACAATGGTAAGACCTCTGCCAAAGAAAAAACACGCCACCATAAAGGAAGGAATGCACTAAGTCCGGCAGCAGATCAAACCAGTGAAATTAAGCACTTCGTAATGGGCTCATCACCTGACGTTCCGGATGACATTCGTCGTTGAGATTACTATCTTCCCTAATACTGCTCTAAGTAAAAAAACTCATCCGGATTGACTCCGATTGAGCCACCTTAGGTTTACGTAGTCGACAGTGTACCCCTCCACGCGCACCATGGTGACTAGCGAGTGGACACGGTACTAGCAACACATGGGCCATGCACCAGAGGGCCAGGGAGACCGACCAACGGAGGCTAGCTAGTTCGCTTAGGGTGTGGGAAACCCCTCGGCTACCAGAAGATTTCACCCGCACCACACAAAGGTCGCCGGTTCACGGTCACAGGTGACAGTGTCGTCGTCACTTAGGCCATGGTGAACTCAGATCGGTAAAAAAATAGACTACTAGCCTCAAGTGGGAATCAAAGAGGGGTTATTTCAATATACGAGCAACAAACACTGTTCATGATCTCGAAGTTCAGTTGTCTGAGGGCCTCGTGTAAACGTTTTTTTTATTCCTATGTAAGTTTGTTTAAGTATTCTTCTTAAAATCTAATTAGTGCACCGAACTTAAACTCGAAGTTTTTGTTGTCTCATGTGCAAATGTAAACGTTTTTATTCCTATGTTAGTTTGTTTAAGTATTCTTCTTAATATCTAATTTTGAGCACTGACTATGATATTACGATAACAGACTGGAGGGTTAAGACTAAGCTAGGCCGTGTATTGTAGCTAGGGTTGAAGCTAGGCCCTATAGGGCGAATCACTGTCTAGTACCCTCTATGCACACACCTGGATGCTCAAGTACTCTTGATTCTGAACTTATTTGCCGGACGAAATCACTCCTCTTCACATTCTTATCTTCATAGACATTCGTTTGCGTTTGCTTTAAGGACTCTGGTGAGACCATTCTTCCTTGCGATGCGGGGCGAGGTATCAGCGTAACAAAACAACATGCTGTTTACAACGAATCGCAGGAGATTTGTTATATTAAATTTATACAGTTCACGTTTCATCATTCGTTTTTTTATTTTATGTCACAATCTCACCTTTATATCATTAGGCCCAAACAATTCATTAAATTATATTATAATTAGTGCTCAAGTTTTTAATTGATGAGTTAAGTATTTTAGTGCAGACAGAAATCATGTCAACTTACATATGTACACTTGCACACAACTCAAAAAAAAACCCATGTTAACATCTGAACATGTTTCTAGCGTTTGAAATGATCGAGTAAGATTGTGTCGGAGATTGTGGGTAAAAGTGTGGTGAGGGAAGATCGAACAGGGAGCTGAAATTAGTAGGAAACGAAAAGATAGGAAGAACCGAGAACGAAACGACGCCGGAGTCTGGAAATAAAACAGTGACAACATATCAGCTGGAACTGTAGCTTGAACCCAGGACCTCCGGCTCCGACTCTACCTACCGACATTTCCGAGACTTGCAAACTTTCGTTAATTTAATTCTTATTTGTTTATGTTGATGACCTGATTGTTGTGAAACAAATGATGACATTGAATTGTGAGGACATTTTAGCTATAATAAATAACATATTATGCAACCAATTAATTATTAGTTATCAATTCTAAAACACACAGAATATTTCATGAAGTTTGTCAAATTATTTTTGATTTATATATTGCAACTTCAGACAGCGAAACTTTACGATTTGATCAGACTTTGATATTGCATCCTGGTCGGTAATTTCAGTTGTCAATAACTCTTATACCTGGTGGTGTTGCTCTGGTGACGTTCACAATTTAGCAGGATGTTACGTCAGAGATACTCCGATACTTGGAAGAGAAGTGGTCCGACTTCTTGCTCGCTGGAATACATCAAGTTTCCTCTTCATCCACAGATGTGGTGTTTTTGCTTGTAACAACGGATACACACTTATAAGGAAAGATTAGGTTTCCGTGCTTTTTAGTCAAATCCCCCAATCTGTAATGTTCTCCACTAAACACCACTATTGCAATTTGTTTATTATTAATTGCCTATGGAATGCAAGAATTATGAAATCCACAGTTTTCAGTAGAAAATACTTGCGGCACAATGCAGTGGCTAGAGCGAGGGCGGTGCTTGGTTTGAAGCACCACTCGGTAAATCTACATGACAGTCCGTTATAAATGTTTAGCACAGCTGCGTGATGTCATGACATCGCTTTAAATTTATTATGGCCATTGAGGGGGGGGGGGGTGGGTGTAGATCATGTGCACAACATCAGGTAACATTGACAGCACCGGTTGACCCAGTCACCTCTGACTGATAGCGACGACGTCCCGCATCACATCACAAAAACTAAACTCGTTTACAATCGTGAAAAGATTTTAAAACGATAACGAAGCATATTACTTTTCAATAGAATTTCTTGACTTCCTCTTTGTTCTATTTTTACTTTATCTTCCTCAACTATAATAATATTATAAATGTGTTTACTTGATTTGGAAAAAAAACACGAGATGTAATTGAGAGTCTACCCTACTAGTAATATAACCGATATTCATTCTGATTTGATTTGTTATCATTAGTTATTGATCGTCACTCTCTATCATTGGATATTATAATTAATCTGTGGTATGATTATAGCATACTATGGTATTTATAATTTTGGCTATTGATAGGGCTATGTATGATACGTCCCCGTATTTACCAACGAATCGCCAAATATCCTTCCACTGAAACAATTTATTAAGGAACAAAAAGCGAAACACTACAAACACATTAGCCCCATAAAAACAATCAAGATAATTTAATAAATCAGGCAACTCCACAATGCTGTGTTAGCATTGTGTATCCTTTCATATTAACCAAATCTATTCGTATAATATGTCAAGCAATTATGTCAAGATATGCTGTAATACCAAACAAATCACGGTAGCGAACTTAGGCCTAACTCCAAAATTCTTTGATCTACATACTCAATACTATGTAAATAAAATACTTGTCTCTCGTACCTACCTTCATACAATTATTTTATCTTGAACGCCACTAAACGTAAATATGAATCGTGAAGTGAAACCACGATTAATTAATGTTTATTGTTTGAATAATGACTTGAAATTTTTTCACTTTACAAATGTTATGAACAATTGTATCCGGGTTACAAATACCTTACCACAAGAAGGCTTCGTTAATAACTTATTTCTACTACATAAAAAGAACGAAGTACAGTTCGCGTATTATTTCACGTTTTTTCGCGTTGAAATTAGGTCTTTTTTCTAAAACTTGACATGTAATACACTCGTGAGATGATTTTTCCATATGTAGTCTAAAGAATTGGCCAAGTAAATCTATCTGTCTTTCATACCGTCACTTGAAAACAACATTTCGCTCGAACTAAACAGTACTACCCAGACTACCCTACGACAAATGAGTGACAACCCATTCAAATGGCGACCCATTTGTTCGAGCTTTTTGACAATAGTTTTAAGATTCCATATTTTTAATTTCACTTTTTCTCTGGGGAGAAATTCATCTAAAACTCATCTCATCTCATTTACAAAATATTGAATTCTAATTTATAAACCGAAATAATCTCGTCGATGACAAGTCATATCGATCTGGTTTCAACAAAAAAAATAGGTAAGTGTCCACGTACATCAAAAAACAATTTCAACATAAACGTATTACTTGTCCGACACTCTGTTCTTTGTTTTGAAGCGTTTCTCATTGGTCAGTACTACAAACCTAAAAACTGCGACGTGAGCACACGGCGCGTGGCACCAACTGTCAAACTCAATGGAGTTAAGACAATGAGACATTCAGTTCATTAGCCCAACTAGTTGTCTCGAACAAAGTATAATGCTGCCTATTATTAAACTCTTCTCAAACAACATAAATTAATCAGTGATTATCAAGAGTTATTTTTTATACACGGAGATATTACCTAACTATCACCAAATTTATATATAATTGGACTTAAGATTGCTAATAATAATTCCGAAAGAAACAATCAAAGTGAATTTTGTAACACTAAAATAATTGCGTTAATTGGTACCTTCACACTATACCTCCATGCACATGTACAAGTACTCAATTGTTTGTGAATATAAATTCACTACTCTTACCTTGTACGCGAATGATGGTTCGAAGTCACTGTGGCCCAGCCGGGTATGGAGGATACTGGGGCTCGTCCCGGACAGGTCACGTGTAGGTGATCTATGGCAGTTGCACCGGCCGCGCACTATATATCTAGTCTGTGCATGTCAGCCGGTACACAGTGTTGTTTATTTTTGTTTTTTTTTCCGCGTCCGTTACGTGTGTTCCTATTGGTCAGTCAGGTCACGTTGCAACATGATACGTTAACATTAACATATAACCGATATTATTACCAATGAACGTCGTAAACTTTGATAACATTAACATTGATTCATTTATTTAATGAAATAGTGGCATCTATTAAGAAAGGTCGATTTCCACTTTTCACCTTCAAAATATATAATTTGTTTTAAAAGTTACCGGTCCCCAGTTAGGGCCCAGGTTCACGGGTAGACTATTATACTCTGTTTCGGATACGTTTGCTTATACGCCTAAAAAAGAGTATTTTAATTGAATTTTTTAAAGTTTCTATATTCCCTTTAAGAGAGTTTTCTTAGATGGTTTTTTAATTTGCGAAGAATTAAAATATCAAAAGGATTGGAGTCACCATTAGACAAAGTTTTACACGGAGTGGATACTTTAATTGGGTTAGGTTTAATTAGCTGTTAATGAGGTCGGTAGTCCGGATTATTAAGAATATATACGTCTTATGCTTTAATTACAATCGTAGCCTTGTTAAAAAAAAAACGTAGAATGTCACCGAAGATGCTTTTTGTTTTAAATATTAAGATCTTTCACAAAGGTATAACATTTTCAATTATCACGTTGAGAGGCGTCTTGTTTTTTTCTTGTGAATTTTCACCTTCCTTTGGATGTTATTGATTCTGAGCCCGAAGTCGGGTCGTCCGTGTAGTTCGAGCTAATCGTGAAACTCGGACGACGAAACCGCATGGGGTACCAAGCAAGCCTATCTTGCTAACCCAGCCACAGGCGAGATTACATACCTCGTGATTGTCCAAACTCCGTAAACCTCACAGTGAATTCTCAATGGACATCTCGTGATAAGAGTATATTTTAGCTTTAGATTATTTGTCAGGCTTGGATACCGTGAACCCAGCGTTTGGTGGGATCCACAAGACTTCATTGTTTCGTAAACGGTCGGATATATTTTATTAGTAATCCACGAATGTTTCATTTCCACCAGGGCTCGAATTTTGGGCGAGTGTCTTGTAAATTTTACTAGTCCGAAATTAACAACACTAGTCCGTATTCCTACTGTCCAAACCACTACTAGCTACTACTTTAACTTAAATACGTAATTTTTGTAATACTGTATTTAATTAATTACATAATATTTGTCTACCCTTTACAAATGGACCGTGTTTATCTCCTACGTTTAGGTATCTCACAAACAGAACAACAAACATCGAATTTAGTTGTTGGTCAAAACGTAGCCACGTGTGTTCTGTTACCAGCGTTCTTGAAAGGCGCACACGATTCTTCTCTATTTTGCATTGTCTGCAGTAGGATTGGTTTTCTGTTTCTTGTTGGGACGAATCAACTCCTTGTAATACCGACACATCTTTGTTGACCGCGTAGTTTGATTAATGTACGAAATTTATGTTACGGCTCAACCAAAAAATCACTCGCCTCGGGCGACCGGCGAGCGTTAAATTCGAGCCCTGATTCAAACTGATAATTAACCAAATAAACGTTTATCTACTTTAGCAATGTGACCTGTAGCGAACGAATCACGTTGTATTGAGTAGCTATATATCCATCTGATCCGACCTCTCTATCCTTGTCGCGTTGTCTTCCGTCTCCGACCTACTTTCTCTTCTCTTCCCTTATTTGATTACGCCTCGCCCTATGACGGCATTATGTAGTGCACGATAGAATAGACAATAGGTATAATGCTCTTCGGCTTGTCAACAGACGACACTCTAATTATAGCTGATGCACCGAAGCTGATGGAGTTTTAATATTGTATTAGATTTAGTATACTCTTCATTACGCATACTTATAACATCATATTGTATATTTCACTATGTGACCATACTATGTACCAATACATTATATTATAAGGACGCTTGCTACAATTAAAGGGGCTCATAGCCCTATGTAGTCACGCCTTTAACCAATAATATCAAATAATCAATATCAACGTCTCTCTTCATCCTCCCGCCCTCTCTCTCCTCCTCTCTCTCTCTCTCTCTCTCTCTCTCTCTCTCCCTCGGTTTCATTAATTAATACATTAATTGTTTATTATATTTTCGTGACATTTGGGCCGATTCTGACCAAACCGGGTGGGGCTACAACGTCCTATTTCACATGACATTAAGGTTCTGGTGTGTAGTACCTTTTGAAAGCAAATAGTTTTGACAAAGTTACCCAGAATTCCATAGAAATAACTCTTTTTAATATAAGTTGTTTAAAATGCTAAATAAATAACAAATTGACAAGTAACAATAGAAACTTGACAACAAATCACCTACAATGCGTGGGCAGCAAAACAAAGCACACAAGCATTTGCAAAAGTAAAGATATCCCACGCAGCCTAAAACCTTAAAAAAAGCTCATCCATCAACGCGAAGCGGGACTTTAAGCGTTTTTCCTAGTTTAAAAAATTGTATGATGCCTATAGCAGTTTGTGATTTTATTTGTATATTTGTAAACGGGTAATTTGTCCAATACAATTTATTTGCCGAATGAGTCACACACTCTCAGCGGAACCTGATGAACACCGGTGTGCATCGTTACCGCGTGTCAATATAGCCGCTATACTAGACACCGGCGCCTCCACCAATGTGTCCGTTTTATTATTTGCCGTTGGACGCGTAGTACCTATTGACCCGTTACACTTAAAACTGTTGAATATATGTTTGAACTATGAATGATAAATTTCATGACGACTGTTTACGGATTATAATGATATAATTCAACGATTATGAATTTTTATCTGCTGGACCGGCAACCTCCACCAATTATTTAAAATTTCAATATTGGTCGTCGAACTTGTAACTGTAAAAAAATTTGTATTTAAAAGGAGCTTGACCGTTAATTTAAACTCTTAATGATATAATTTAACATTAATTAGGAGGTCTGAGTCGAGAATAGTGTAATAGTGTATTTTCTGTACCTGGAGCGGACCGGCATAGGTGTTTTTTCGCGGGTAGTTAAAATTGTAAAAGTAATCTACATCTACCATCTAACCAATCTACCCACCTGCAAGTCCCAAATTATATTCTCTTGTTTTAAATGCCTTATTGATCATTTATGGTGAGCTAATACGTTGCTAATCCTTCTCGTTACATGGAGGTAATAAAATATGCATCTAGTTTTTAGCGCAGCTTAAAAAAGTATTCGCGCCAGGCGTTCAAAAGGGATTGGAGCGCGTTGTTATATTTAGATAACCTTGCCTTACTCACGAACGAGGAGAATTTTTGTTTTAATAGATCACATAATTATTAATCAATCTAAGTTGTAGATTTTATTAAGCCACTGAAGATGAGAAATAGCAAAACAGAACACTAAAAACACACCAAATGCACTCTCATACCCGTGCAACAATTTCCTGCGGTGCTTATTTATGGGGGCGAAGCCACCCATATTATGTCCCTAGGTCTGACACTGCCCTGTAGCCCCCACATTGAAAATCTCTGCGCATGCCTATGCCTGCCACCGGCAAGCCTAAAACAAAGGTGTGTCTACAGTTTTTATGTCTACAGTCTTATGCGAATTCAAGGAATTAAGTCTTGGCTATTGTACCACCTCTGGCCGATAATTTGAAAGTTGAAGAAACACGGCTGAAATGTTTTCTGAATGAAAGAGGGCCTTACTAAAAACAGGAAAAAAAAGGGGAAAAACATTTTGGGCGGGACGTAACCTTACTTTTTGGCCATTATGTGTTGTTTTTTTGACAATAGTGTAGCCAGCACCATTTTATTGAAAAATTTAAATTTTTGAGAATCGGTTTTTCCCGGAAACAGTTTCTTTTCACCTTTAGCTACAACTTCAACTATATGGACAAACGATTTCTGAAAAACAGTTGGTGTACGATTTTTTTTGTCAAACGGTACAAATATGTTTTTTTTTGATTTTTTGTATCGTCTGGCAAAAAAATCGTAAACCTACTGTTATTTCAGAAAATCTATTTGTCCTTATAGTTGAAGTTGTAGCTAAGGTTTTAAGAAACTATATCCAGAAAACCGATTCACAAAATTTAATTTTGCACTATCTGTGCTGCTACACTATTGTCAAAAAAAAAGACATATAATAGCCGATAGTGAGGTTATGACCCGACCAAAAAAAAAAAAAAAAATTTCGCTGTTGTATTAAGGTACTCTTTCATTCAGCCAACTTTCATGGACTTCTAAGGTTTTGACCCTACCCTGATTACAACAGCCTTAAATGGCGGTCAAACTTAGTCGCGTGGTGTGTATGTGAGGTGTGTGGGGTTTGTGTGTTTGTGGTGGGTGTGTGTGTGTGTGTGTGTGTGTGTGTGTGTGTGTGTGTGTGTTTGTTTCGCATACGTTGCGAGGTTAAAAAGTTAGCCAGAATCCATAGAAATAAAGGTTTTAATACGAGTTTTTTTGGTGTTTAAGCGAGCGAAGCGAGCGTTTCCATTTGACTCTGCCGGAAAAATTAGTCACTGGTTTTGTTTTTTTTGTTTGTTTGTTTTTTGTTTTTTTTGTTTTTTGTATGTCTCGCGATAACGTTTGAACGGAGGCTCGGATCGAGCTGAAATTTTCACCATCCGCAAGCTTCGTACTAGATTGAATGCCATTAGTTTTGTGGCAAAATCGGCCAAAAAGTTAAAAAGTTACATTATAGTTAATCGAAAGTTTTTTTTCAAACTTAACGGCGTCAAAATCTGAGGTGGCCAAATCATTTAGAATGTCCGTCCGGTCACGAATATGTTAATTTTATTTTGATCCGACAAGTAGTGTAGATGGAAATAACATTATAACAAAGTACCGTTACCATGGCAACGGAAAGTCGCGCAGCTTTTTTGGCTCATGATAGTGGTCAAACGGAGGTTCGGATCGAGTTGAAATTTTGACCATCCGCAAACTTCGATCTGGATTGAATGCCATTAGTTTTGTGGCAAAATCGTTCAAAAAGTTATAAAGTTACATTAAAGTTATGCGAAAGTTTTTTTTTCAAACTAAACTGCGACAAAATCTGAGGTGGCCAAATTATTTAGAATGTCCGTCCGGTCACGAATATGTTAATTTTATCTTGATCCGATAAGTAGTGTAGATGGAAATTACATAATAACAAAAGTATCGTTACCATGGCAACGAAAATTCGCACTATGCACTGCCACCTAGAAGTAATCAAAATACTATCGAGGAAGCAGTGTATTATTTGTAACCAAAGAGTTTAAATAGTTTTCCCAAAGAAATGATGTCAAGGTCTTCTAGATGGCGTTGAATTTTATCAACAAAGTAAAGGTTAACCCACGGGTTTACCCAAATACCTTGGCAATAATAAATAATATTGGAAACATGGCCCAGTGGACAGCAAACGTCGCAAATTTTAAAATTTAAAAAAATGTGCAATGTGGGGCACGTGCTCGCTTATCAACGCGTCCAACTGAGCGTTTCCTAGTTAATAATTAACAAACTATAGAAACTTGACAACAATTACCTACAAACAATGCGTTCAAAAAGCAAATCTTCAGCCCTCCAGGTATTTTACATTCTATTAATTGTATTACAATAGCAATTAATATAACTTTATTGGATAAGCGTAGCGAGCGTAGCGAGCGAAGCGAGCGAAGCGAAGATTCCATTTCACTACACTGGAGAAAAAAATCCGGAATGTTTTTTTTCTGTATTTTTGTGTGTTTGTGAGCACGATTCCGGCTAAACCGATACTCCAATTGCGATGAAATTTTCTGGAGGCCTTCGAAATCTCTTAACTTAGAACTGCCACGTTTTTGAGCGCAATCGGAAAATTATGTTTTATGAAAATCGCAATTTTACGATTATTTTCGATTTACAAAAAATTTCTTCTACACGCTTTATCCGATTTTAATGATTTTTTCACAGAACCTTAATTTTATGAATTAAGATATTCCTGTGAAATTTGAGCGCAATCGAAAAATTGTTTGTCATGAATATCGAAATTTTACGGGTTTTTTCTTTTTTAAACAGTTCTTTGACTTATAACACCTACATGCTTTATCCCGACCTATTGTAATGATTTTTTCACAGAATTTTAATTTTATGAATTAATATATTCGT
Source organism: Sweltsa coloradensis (assembly GCA_024449915.1). NCBI lineage: Eukaryota > Metazoa > Arthropoda > Insecta > Plecoptera > Chloroperlidae > Sweltsa > Sweltsa coloradensis. Next base: position 842,771 of record JAMZAV010000039.1, on the reverse strand, counting down.
GTTAAACTTGAGCGCAATCGAACAATTATTTCTTATGAAAATTGCAATTTTACGATCTTTTTCTTTTTTAAATTACGATTAATTAAAATTTACAAAATTTAAGTACATTTTTTTTAAATTTGACTTTGTAATGATTTTTTTACAGAACAATAGAAAATCCGCATAACACATGGCAGCTCAATGCACCAATTACGCTCATCCAACAACGCGGCGGGACTTAAGCGTTTTCCTAGTAAAAATAATCATAATTTCACAAAAATGATTTTGCAATGGGACTTGAAAAAGTAAAGAGATCCCCGCATACTAAAGACTTACAAAAAAGCTCATAGCATAATGTGAATAGTGGTGACCAAATTTTACACGTTAAAAATAAATAACAAATTTTGGTCGTAAATGGGCCAAAAGATGATGTTTTGCATTGTCTAGAATCGTATAGTAGTATAATCATCAAATAAAACAAGGGAAACGCCAAAGTCGTTGTTAGACGAGTGCGCAAGCCATGTGTTGAGTACCCGGAAACATCCCCTTTTCCTCCCCAAAACCTAAGGTTGGTTGGTTGGTTGCATGAGCATATTTCTCCTCCACAGTATATTAGGCTAGAGTGGTGCATTAGGCCTTACAGTGTTGACGCGCCCTTACTACAACTAATCTCAAACCCCTCTCATTTATACTCATGATATATTAATATTACCGAGTATTTAACACATGGCTTGCTCACCCGTCTAACAATGACTTTGGCGTTTTCCTAGTATATTATGAGTATAAATAAGAGGGGTTTGAGATAAGTTGTTATAAGGGCGCGTCAACACTGTAAGGCCTAATGCGCCACTCTAGCCTAATATATTGTGGAGAAAATGCCCACGCTAGCTAGATTCAGCCTTAAGTTTTGGGGAGGAAAGGGGATGTTCCCGGGTACTCAACACATGGCTTGCTCACTCGTCTAACAACGACTTTGGCGTTTCCCTAGTGTTACCGAGTACCCAACACATAGCTTGCTCACTCGTCTAACAACGACTTTGGCGTTTTCATAGTATGGTTTCAGAGGGCGTCAACCAATCGTGTAGTCGTTGTCGCCGTCTTCGTACTGAATGGAGGCTTTGACATAGTTGAGGTTAAGTTGATTTGGATTAAAGGCGCGTCAACTGTTAGGTTATAATACGCAACTCTTATCTAGGGGATATAGGAAGGAAAACTCTATGCAGAACAGAATCAGCTACAAGTAGGTAAAAGGAAAAGAGGGGTTCTCACGTCGTGGTCGTCATAGTCTAGCTTTGTCATCGTTCGTGTCGTTATGGTCGTCGTCGTTGCGGAGGAGGAGAGGTCCCCGACGACAACTACCAGAGCTCGCCTCTAGTTTCGAGGAGTAATATTCTACTTATTAGCTAACGTTTGTGAAATGGAGTTCGTTTTGGCGCGAGCCATCTCTTGGCCAAATGTCCGCCTATATCTATAATATAGACTTTCTATCGCATGACATTGACACTTAGGAAAACAAAAATCAAAACACGTGGTGATAACCACCGACTGTGTGATTTTTTATCCGTCACCGAAATCAATGTGTTAAATTTATTTTATATAACCATGGCTGTGGCCTTCTATACGTATTTGCAAATGAAACATGTGCAATCTAAGTTCAAATTTTTAAGATTTTTATTTATTGTAAGTTTAAATCGCAACGGATTGGGCTCATTTTGTTAGCAGTTCTCAGTTACCTGGTCACGGACGTCTGTTTAAAATTTCAGCTCAATCTATTTAGCCGTTCGGCCGTATGAGCCTGGACAGACAGACAGACATACATACATTGGACAATGCTCACGGCCAAGGCCCGATCGAGTAGAGCGTAACAGAATCCTCATTCGCTTCGCTCACTCGTCTAACAATTTATTTAAGCTCTAGTTTCCAAGGTTGTGCGAAGCCAGCCAAACTAATAATATCTATTCTATAACATAATTTTAATATCCTAATATTCTAATAATAAAATATATATAACAATAAAATAATATTCTAGCTGCTTAATCGTGAACCCCTTCATTTTATTACCCACTATTAATCTGATTTGCCGGATGTCACAATTTTTTTATATTTTAGATATTTCTTGTTAGTGATCAATATATTGGTGGGTGTACCCAACAGGGTTTCCAAAGTTGAAATGGTAAATATGGGATTGTTTGGCATGTTAGCAATTTTAAAATTGTTCAATAGTCAATACGTTGCATTATGGACTAAATCACATTTCTAGACGTTTAAATTATTTTATGGGACGTTCATTGTTCATATTACATCTCATTTCTACTACTTGTGGTTTATTTACCAAAGTGGCATTAAAGTTGCATTTAATTAAGCTATGTAATGGATGGGCTTTGTGACCTCACTATAGAGACCCAGTAATTCCTTCATGAAGTTTTGTTTGTGAAAACAACTATGTGTAGGGCTTTAAAAAACAAAATTCAAAGTTGAAAATATATTTGACGAAAACCTAGCATAATTAATAATTATATAAGTGCGACAAAAGCGACAGGAGAGAGCCGGTTAATATAAATCCAAAATATACTGTTTTAATAACTTACATTATTATTTCTTGGATGTATCAAGTAAAATGTCAATTTTAAAATAAATAACTAAGTGTGAAAGCTGCATGCAATCTGTGGCTGTCGTAACTTGTATACTAACTCTCCCCTAGACATTAATCGACAAAAAAAAAAAAATCAATTTAAATATATATCTGTCACCGAGTGAATTTGACAAAACTTTTAACCTGTGATAATAAAAAAGAACAATCTAAAGAAATGTATTTAACAAATCTTGAATGCGATCATGTTTTATGTTGCGTTTATGCGAGTAGTTTTAAATTTTTTGAGTATGTACGGATCGGCTACAATCATAGGCATATTGTTTTGTATTGCCATTATTGTACTTTGAACTGTTGCAAATAAATACACATACAACGAAACTAACACCCCATATATCACATGCAATGGAGCACGTACGACGGAAGATAGTTTTAACATTGACACCCTTTGTACTAAAATGTATGAATATATGTGAATGTCGTTTAATGTTTTTATAACAATGGATCTTATTTATGTATCCACGCGAATATAATACATAAGGGAGAGTGGGCCCCTACAATGAAGTATTAAACAATACTCTCCAGAGTCCAGACCCAGAAAAATAAATCATTCACGAATCACGATTCTTAATTAAACAATTCGTTCATAATACGCATAAGTCTTGAGATCTCGAGACTTCCAACAACATGAGTAAATATTGTTATTTACTGTTTTCAACATCCTTTAACTATTGTTCATTATTGTGTCTGCAATCTGCTTTTCTTTTATAAGATTTATTTAGTTGTCCCTCCCTTTGTAAAATCATTTTTTTAACTAATAAGACAGACTTTACTAAATAATAATAATAGAATAATAATAGTCAAAACTCATTTCACAATGTCGGTTTGAGTGGTGTGTGTTCTTCCCACCGATTCTAGGGCAGAACTATTTTTGCCGGGGGGGGGGAAGATTGCAGCTCAACGTTTCTTTCATCATCATCATCATCATCATCATTCATCATCATCATCATCATCATGCATCATCATCATCATCATCGTCATCTTCATCCTGCATCATTCTGCTTCTCCACCATTTTCTCCACTCCTTCCTTGTCCTCCCACAGCTTCATTCCGTCACCTGGTTTCCACGATTCACCTCTCTCTCAACGTACTCCTTCGATCAATCTTCCCCTCTTTCCTCCTCGGTCTTCCTACTTTTCTTTTACCTTTCCTCTCCTTCTTCGAATCTCGTCTTGGAATCCTATCCGAATCCATCCCTCTTCATATGACGCAAACCATCTTAAACGTCCTTCCTATTTTAAACCTCAACTTCTCAGACCTAATTCCTTTCTTATACGTCGCTTCTAATCCTGTCAGTTTTTGGTAACTCCCTATTACTTCTCAAAACTTCATCTCTGCTGCTTCCAAATGAATCTCTTCCTTTGATCCACTGTCCAATTTACTGCACCGGAAGTAAGTATAGGTATGAAGTATGCTTTATAGAAAAGACCTTGCTCCTCTTGTGGAAACAGCTCGTTCCAAAGCAGCTTTCGCACCAGTTGATAAAATCTTCGGCTTTTTGTACCCTAGCTGTACTTCTCTGTTTACTTTAGCATCTTTTGTCAGATACTCCTAGGTACTTAAATTCTTCCTTTTCTCTAATAATTTTCCACGAAGTCTTAAACTTTTCTGATTCTTAGTCATGCCTTTATATCCTTTTTCATCACTAAACATTCACTTTTTCTGACTAATACTTAACCCAAACTCTGTTGGCAACTACATTCCATCTATCCACCTTTTCTTGCCCTCTTCCACATCTCACCCCAAATAAGACATCATCGGGCAAAACTAAGGTTCTAGTGTCTCTTCCACACAACGGGGGGGGGGGTCAGATTCGGTTCCACTCTTCGTAGTATTTGACCATTACGACAGAAATAGAGTCGGTGATAACACTACCGTTGCCTCAGTCCTCATTTATTCAAACAATCTGATCTACCCTCATTTGTCCTGAACACAACTTCCATCCCTCGTATGTATTTTTATCCTCTCTATCAACCTCGTCCAAATCCTTTTGCTCCAGACATTCCCATCTTGTCCCTCGAGGCAGGCGATCGTATTCCTTTTTCAGATCTAAAAGACAATATGCATTCTTTCCATTTTTCCCATCCTCTGTTCCATGATTTGGCGAGAAAATATTCGATCGATCGTGGATAGCCCACCTTCCTAATCCATATTGTTCCTCTCTTAGCTTGGTTCGACCAACCTCCTTCATCTATGTTCTTATTACCTTTTTCAAAACTTTAGCAACTGACACATAAGGGTTACTCCACTATAGTTTTGACACTTCTTCTATTCCTTTTTTAAACAAGGGTACAATAATTCCTTTCTTCCATCATCTGGTACTTATTTTTGAGCTTCCAGGCGGCACTAATTCTCGGAATAACCATAACTTTCCTTAGTGCCGGCCTGATTTAATCATTTTCACTGTAATCCATCCACTCCTGGAGCTTACCATTCCTTCATTGCTCTAGCGCACGTCCCCCCTCTTGTTCAGTTACCTCTATCTCCTCATCTTCTTCACTCTTTCTATTTCTATTTCTTCCTAATTTGATATTGGTGTTACATTCATAAGTCTGGAAATACTCTCTCCACAATGTCTTGTATTTTTCTGTGGATTATTTAGTGACTTTCTCCATTATTAGTACCATAAGCTTTTGATCCTTCTGTTTGCTTGTCTTTCTTGCTTTACCAATCCATAAATCCATTTGTCTTGTCATATTTAAAAATATAATAATTATTATTTCTAAGAAATTTCACTGGAGTCGCTAATAGCAGGAGAACTAGCGTTCAGCTTTCTGTTTTTTTTTTTCGTAACGTCTGATCGCATATTTCACACATTTTCATGTAAACGATCATAAAGAATCAATCTAAGAGATCCAGTACTTGCATTACCAATATCTCATCAATTTGTAGAAAAAATCGTACCTTCGTAATTTACTCATTTTTGTGACCTTTGAGATATACTTTATTTGTCTAGCTTTTGACATCGTTTATTGCGTGAATTATATATTAACTTTCATTCAAAGTGAACGCGAAGGATTTTCCACTTTTGGTCTTAAGTATCGCAGCGACTTTTTAAGCTTATGCCTTCAAAGTCCAACTCGCTACCTTCCCGTGGTTTGGCCTGTAAGTAGGGGAGTAGTGTTTCCAAACTAAGCGGCTCTGACGGTTGGGGTGCGTGTTGCAGAGAGAGGCTCTCGTGCAACTTTTTATCACACTTTCTTCATTCACACAACCTTACTCATATTTATTTTTCTTCACTTTTTTCTACTCCATCCTTGCCGGCCTCTCTGCAACGAGCACTCCTCCGTTCCACCCAGTTAAACCCATCCTATCCAACATCTCACTCCTTTCCATTAACCCCCCGCGTCTTCCCTTACGTTTCCTCCATTTGGAGGGAAGAAAACATGGTGGTAAATCCCAATTATGGAAAAGAAATTGGAAGATTCCAATATACTTGAAATGGGCACTGATAACTCTACTTTTGAAGTGCCCTAAAAAAACAATAACTTAGAACTTACTAACTTTTTCGCTTAATTCTTGTTGATATCCGCGTGTACTTGCGACAGCTTTAGAATCCCCCCCTCCCCCCTCTCCCCAACTCCACTAGTCTTTTAATCTCGGGCCTGCAAGAAAGTAATGACTTACCAACCCGTTCTTATCAGGAATGCCGCGCTAGGGAAGGAGGGCAATGCAAGGGCAAGGTCTCTTACAGACATGGCGATTGGCAAATAATAATATCATAAAGCTTTAAAACAGATAATTGTTATGTGCCTTCAACCAACACCTGTCACGATTCAATGTCATCGCTCCCCGAGTTACCGGGGGGGGGGGAGTGTTGAGTGTATCCAATGTCACCCAGTTTCGCCTGATTTAATGTTTTATCAACATGAAGTTCTATTTAATGATTGAGCAGAGTAATACGCCCATTACAATTATAAGGGCATGGCCGCATATTTATAATAATTCGGATCAAATGCCTTCTTTGTTTGAACTATCAATTTAACCGTTCGAGCGGGGCTAATAAAATAAATCATTTTACTTTGTAGCCCTATCAGCAAGCATTATTGTCTCATTGTTCCTTAGAATGCAAGCAAACACACAGTTTTTTGATGGGGCACAAATATGCTTTATTTGCTCCAGAATTTAAAATAAATGTTAATACCACCGACAGTGTTGCTCGTCTCTGATTCTCTCTGATTCGGGAAGTCCCGGTTTCAAATCCAATCAAGACCGGCAATCCTGACTGACTTTTTCAGAAGTTTTCCTCAGATATTTTGGAATACGGATTTAGTCTTCTTAAACAGCCCTTTGACATCCCTTTACAATTGTCATTACTCCCAATATACCTAGTGCAGACATTCCACCCATTGTCGACAAGATTTTTTTAAATTGCTAAATATATGCAAATTAAAATGCTATTTTTACGCACCTATCCATAGTTTCCAAAACTTAAATATGAATCAAGCAAGGTGTTAGCATCCACTTCAAAAATGAAACCATATAAAAACAAAATCAGCACTGTGTTATGTGCAACACGATCACAATATCGACTTTGTGACATTTATTAGAGTGTAGGGACATGCGTTTAAGGCAAAATTGCTGTTCGCTCGGCCGACTGACATTACAGGTGTTTGAAAATCTGACATATGTCGAAATGTGGAAATATAGGCTCTGCTGATACCATTTCCAATTTAGTTTTTAAATAATTTATAAAAAAATAATTTAGTTTCACGAATTTGATTTTTGTTAAAAAACTCCAAACTTGACTATTTGTTGTGATTTTTTTCTGGATAATTTTAAGACCCAATTTTTGAAAATCTTTGACCGCAGGGTTTTTTTTTTTTTTTTTTTTTTTTTGTCTATGTTTCTTTATTGCCAGCTGGAGGGGGGGGGGGCAAAGTTTTTCATATATACGTCGGATGCATCTAGGCCGAGCGAATAGCTATTTGCTACTGAGCAATGTGTCCCCATTCCCTCTAATACTTTTTCAGAATTAAAAAAGTCCATTCCGACCGGAACTTCTTGATGGTTTTAAATATAAACATTTCCTCCTAAACGGTTGTTGTTTCTCGACTCACCAAGATCGAAGAAATCGATTCGCTTGACAAATAATAATTTGCAACTAATAATAAATCATAATAGTTCATGCAAATCTATTTTCGGATCTTTCAGGATGTTGTTACGAGAAAGGGTACGTTTATGAATTAAGATGAGCAAATGAATACTGAACTTCTTCCCTTCTTTTAATCTCATTGCTTTTGGTGCGTAAGTTTTGGCTGTATTTTTTAACACGTTTTTTATACTAGGAAAACGCTTAAGGCTATTGTACCACCTCTGGCCGATAATGTTGAAAGTCGAAAGAAACTGTCCGAAATTTTGCTGAATGAAAGAAGGCCTTTAAAATAACAGAAACAAAAATTCTCAATTTTGTTCTGTTATTTAAAGCCTTTCTTTCATTCAGCAAAAACTTTTTCAGACATGTTTCTTCACAGACTTTCAAATTATTGCCGTAAGGGGTACACTAGCCTTAATCCCGCCGCGTTGTTGTATGAGCGTAATTGGTGCATTGAGCGTGCCATGTGTTTTCATTTCATTTCAATTTCATCGCAATTGGAGTATCGGTTTAGCCGACATAATACAAAAAAAACACATTCCCGGATTTCTGTTGTTCTGTGAAAAATCTTACTAAGTGAAGTTTTTTTAAAAAGAGCTAATTGTCTGTCTTTTTTTTTTTTTTTTTTTTTTTTACAAATTTTTGTCTTTACCATAGAACCTCAAAGCCCTGTAAATATAACGTTTAGCCCCAACCGGGTTTAGTTAGAATTTGCCCAATAATCACGAAAATATCGCCTTAGAAATAGAAAAAAATCGGTTAGTACGTTTATTCATGAGAATTTTCTTCGAATTCTATACCCCAAACTTGGCAGATCTAAGTTGCAGAATTTCGAAGGTAGCCTCCACTTTCCTCCAGATCGCATTTGCCGTTTTGTCCGGTCGAAGCGAACAAACAGACAAAAAGAAAACAATACAACATCGACCTATTTTTCTCGGTGTAGTGAAATTGAAGTCTTCGCTCGCTCAATCCAAAAACATTTAATGGAAAGTTCGAAATCACTAACTTATAGATATGATTACTAGAAACGCTTAAGTCCCGCCGCGTTTGCGGATGAGCTTTTTAAAGTTTTTAGGTTTTGCGTGGAATATCATTACTTTGCAAGTGCTTTGTTTTGTTGCCTACGCATTGTAGGGTGATTGTTGCCAAGTTTATATTGTTTTTCTTGTCAATTGGTATTATTTACCGTAAAAAAAACTTATATTAAAGCTTTATTTCTATGGATTCGTCTAACTTTCAACTTTTTCTTGTTCAAAATGTACTCCATCACCATAACCTTAATGTCCAATGTATAATATAACGTTGTAGTTCCCACCACCCGTTTGGGTCAGAATTGGCCCAAATGGCACAAATATCGCCAAAAAATCAAAAAAACTTATATTAAAAGCTTTATTTCTATAGATTTCTGGCTATTTTTTTCAACTTTTCTTTCAAATGTACTAATATCAGCCATTACACTTATTTCCATGTACATATGAACGTTTGTAGCCCCACCCGTTTTTGGTCAGAATTGGCCAAAACGTCAACGAAAATATCGCACCAAAAATCGAAAAAAGAACCCCCCTTTTCGTAAAGTACGATTTCATGAGAAATATTTCTTCATTTGTACCACAAAAACAACCAGCCTAATCCGAGATTTCGAAGTTCCCCCCCCCCCAACCCCCCCCCCCCCCCCCTGCCAAATTTTCATGAAGATCGCATATGCCGTTTGCGCCGGTAGAAGAGCGAACATCAGACAAAATACAAAAAAAAAACAAAAAAAAAAAAAACCCGAGTTTAATTTTTTGGGGGGTCAGTGAATTGATTCTTAGCATTCGGCTCATCCAATTTATTGGGACATCGGAGAAATATTTCATAAAAATCGTACTTTTAAGGCAACGATTGTCAATTATTTGACTTGCTGCCGGCACCTTTCTGAGGGGGGCGGCTGGCACAACGAGCGGTGTGGTCGGTTCTCGATCTCTATCATACCTCGCAGTCCCTGTCGGCTTTCGCATTGTGAAAGCTCTTGTCTCGATAATGACGACAATGACAATGACGACACATGACCCACGAAACAGTTTTCATTGGTCAAAATAATTATCTCGTAAAATGCTCATCCATCCACGCGACTGAAAAAATTTTTGCGAAACGGGCACAGTGTACAAAGGGCTATGTTCAAGGTAAGAGAGAGGTCTGAAACCAGGAGTGTTCGTTTTCTGTCGCATACAAGGAACTCAATTAGGGCTCTTAGTTTTGTTTAATATTTATTCATATTCATTTTTTTGCAATCAAATCGAAACTTTCATGACTCAGTAATCATCATTCCAAATACTGCGTGCATACTAAGATTACCCGAACTACAATAACAAACGTTTTGTTTTTTTTTAAAACACCAACCACATATAATACGTTAATTTTTTCGAGGGGCACAAGGGAATAAAACAAACCAGGGAGGGGGCTTTGAACACCCACGACCATATCCCCAAACAAATAGACTCTGAACTAGCTGCCAGAAAAAGCGATTTTTACATAAAACTACTTTTCTGAGACGACATTACAGTAAAAACTTGACAGGCGATGTTTATTGTTCACATAGCCAACAAACTAACCAAAATAATAAGAATCGAGTTACTCGGGATGGTTTGTAGCCTTCGTTTTCTGTTCTCACGGTAATTTATTCGACGGGGGGGTCTCACGTGTGTCCCCATTGACTTGTTTACATGACGTCACTGTCAAATCATGTATTAACCTCAACTTCAATGTTATAAGTGTCTCATTATTAACGATTTAGAAAAATAAAATTATAACATTTGTCTTGGCGTGCTAGTGATGATCCTGCTGGCTCGATCTTCATCACTGCGGTGGAAACTGGAAACGTACACAATAACGTTTTGAGGGCAAAACATTGACGATTGAGTCTATTGTAATCACTGCTTTAATGACGAAGGAATTGTGAATATACGATAAGATACGTACAATGTTTGGCGAGTACCACGCATACTGATAATAATTATTAGCCAGGACTGTTCAGGCTTGCTGACTTTTCGGTAGAGGAAATATGTTATGTTTTTAGTGTTTCTGTTGTCTTTAGAACTGAGCGTTCAATATTGTAGGTAAGCAAACAATGCAGAGGGGGAGGGACTGAACCATCATATATATTTTTTTTAATCAACGTATCTAGTCATAGCTCCAACAACATTATTGAACACTGAGCATGTCCTCTTTAATTTGGCAAGTACGACTATATAGTAAAGAATATAGTTGAGTATATAATACCAGAAAAAAAAATCAGGAATATGAAATTGATGATTTTAATCTCCATAACGAGTTTTAATATGTTGATGAAACCTCATGGATGAAGACGATTTATGGCTCTGATGCTTCTGACCTCTGGATGTTAATATAGTTCCGCTCTCGAAAAGTGTTCAAAGTGGCGGAACCACATACTTTCTCCATTTTATTATCGGGAAAACACACTCCCGTAGGTAACTAGATTTTTTGTAAATCAAGTCCAGAAATTGGCAAAATCCATCCCAGCGGGTATCGACCCTGGTCTCCCGATTACCGGTCGAGTGCTTTACCCCTAAGTTGGATTGATTTTAATGTCTGGATTGATTTACATAAAACCACATACTCATTTGTACCCCGGCGTCAGAATCGATGATACTCATATTCCGACAATACTCCAGCCCTTGATTCACTTCTGACGCCGGGTACATATTAATAATTAATCAATAATCATCAAAATAATAAATTAATAATTATATTATAATTTACATATCATTTATTTTTATTTTTATTTGTAGTTATGTACCAATTCATTTAATTTCAAGTCATTTGCATCTTTTTCTTTCAATCAGCCAAATCAGTTCTAGAACAAAAAACTGTCTAAACCAAAAGTGAGAAAACCCATTTACACGTGGTAAACATGTGAATCCAATACAAGGAACCTAGTGCAATCCACCATGCTACCTAAGCCAACAGATAGGCCAATCATTCTGATAACCACGTTGTGCGTCGTGCCTAAACTCATGTGTTGAATCAGTTTTTCCCACAATGGAAACATGACACTGTGACAGTGACGCTCAGGTGCCTTACTATGGACGGTATAGTCGGTTTAGGATAGTTTTGAGTCCAAGGGAAGTCAAAAACATTGTAAAGACATTCGTCATGGTTTCGGTGTGGGAGTTGAATCTGATACCCGGTAAATCACGTATCAACTGAATTTTATATTATACACTACATGCAGTACTATAAAGAAAATCGTTGCCCGGATTTGGCACTAAATACTGTGTCCCTTGTGAAACTGCAAATTACTCGCGTTATCATTTCAGGAATGCGCAGCATCTTACCGAACTGTTTAGCGACAGGGATGCTGGTGATAGTGAACGCCACATCCCACATACTAACCGGCGTCCACGGCTTCAGGAAAATATAATCTTTGCGGAACGAGGCAGACTATAGATTGTTAGAATAATAATAAATACATAATCATTTGAATGTTTAAACATTTTAAATTGGAAACGACGATTCGGAAATTAGTCACCATGTCCGCTAATTAATATAGAACTAAGTAATATAATTTACAACCACCTAGGCCGCTTCGCGACGCTTTTTTAGTCCGTTGATGTGAGCCTTTTTAATAGGTTTTTAGTTTGCGTGGATCTCTTACTTTTGCAAGTTCTTTTTGGAACGCTTGTTAGGTGATTGTTGTCAGTTTCCTATGTTCTTGTTAATTATTATTATATACCGCAAAAAATGCAAATTAAACTTTTTTCTAGGATTCTGTCTAACTATTCCAACTTTTTTTTCTTTCAAAGGGTAACTACATCACCATAAGGCCCTTAATGTACATGGTAAATTTACGTTGTAGCCCCACCCGTTTGGTCAAAATCGCCCAAAGTCACATAAAAATCGAACTAAAATCGAAAAAATCGTGAAAGTACGATATTTCCTTATAATATTTCTTCGATTGTACCCAAAAAGTGCAGTATAAGTTCAGAGATTCGAAGGTTCCCTCCAATTTTGCAATTTTATCAAGATCGCATAAATATGCTGTTTGCCCGGTATAAGAGCGCGACAAACAGACAAAAAACAAAAATATAAACAAACAAAAAAAACACCCGAGCAAATTTTTTGGGGGTCAGTGAAATTGAAGTCTTCGCTTCGCTCATCCAAAAATAGCAATTTGTTCGTAAATGTTTGCCCCGACTGGGTTCTAACTCAAAACCTCTGTCTCTAAGCTCTAATTATCCACGTGCTCCAGCTACTGTGGCCACAAAAGCAAACGATTACTTAATTTCAAATGTGTTGCGATTGTTGAATTTCATGATGTAAGAGCCGAGGTCAGCCCCGTTGGCAAACTTTTACGCAATTCTGTCATTTCAATTCCTGTCTTTAAGCTGGCTTATGCTTTAATGCAATCATACTTCCCACTCTGCCTACCAACTAAAAAATATACTTAAATTAAAAGATTTCTATCTGTTCGCTCTGGTGAAGTGGATTGTTGGTTTCAATCGCTAGATTAGTGAAACGGCTCGCTATAACATAACTGAATATACTTGACAATAATCACTGATTGAATTAAATCATATTTGCTGATTGTATATTTGACTGCTTTTCATCTGCTACTATCTCGGACTGTTGTCACCTAGTAACTAAAAAATGCAATATAAACAACAACAAAATAGTTGCCTTCCATGTGGCTTCTCAGGTATGTCAATGTCAGTTAAATAAGGTTAATTGTCAAGGTCTCTCAGTGAACATCAAACACTATCCACAAGGCGATTTTAAATAAATTAACTTTAACCCCTACTAACTATTCAAACAAGAATATGCAATAGCATGCTGCGGATTGTCTGTGAGACGGGAGTTGTTATTTCCTAGTCATAAACCTAGACACACCAGTGACAAAACATCCACAGTTTAAGAACGAGTCTCCACTTTGCCATGTAACCTGACCCGTATGACTCTGAATTATATGTTATTATTTGTCATATTAACTTCAATGTGGCATAGCGAGTCGACGGAAAAACCAAAAATGCATTTGTAAATACATATTTAAACATTCTCTGCAATGCAATGATTCTCAACTGCAAAGTGTGAAAAATACATTTATGGTACTATTCTTGAAATCATTTTATCATTGCTAAATTAATGAGTTCCGTTTGTTATTTCGCAAATAATAGCATGGCATTCGATTGAAAAAACTCGCTGTGCAAAATGCCAAATGTTTACGTCTGAACGAACTTGCCTGTAATTTTAATCATATCACAAAGTATTGGGTTTTATACGATAACAAACATGCATAACATAAAGTGGTGCAAACGCATAAGGCATAACGCATGGCATAACATTTAAAATTAAATGTACAATCAATTTACTTTGGCGTTTTTGGATGAGCGTAGCGAGCGTAGCGAGCGAAGCGAAGATTCCATTTCACTACACTGGAGAAAAAAATCCGGAATGTTTTTTTTTTTTTCTGTATTTTTGTCTGTTTGTCCACACGATTCCCGGCTAGACCGATTACTCCGATTGCGATGAAATTTTATGGAGGACCTTCGAAATCTCTGACTTAGAACTGCCACTTTTTTGAGCGCAAATCGGAAAATTATTTCTTATAAAAAACGCATTTTTAACGATTTTTCGATTTTTTAAACTTTCTTCGACCTCTAACACCTACATGCTTAAAAGCAGATTTAATGATTTTTTTACAGAACCTTAATTTTATAATTTGATATTCGTGTGAAATTTGAGAACAATCGAAAATTATTTCCTCATGAAAATCGAAATTTTCGGGATTTTTCTTTTTTAACAATTTCTTTCACTTCGAATTTCGTGTACCCTTACAATAGTTTTTTATTTATTTAAAAGACAAGTGTATAGTCCAACTATTCCATCACATTATTAACCTCACCTGCTCTAAAAGTTTCATAATATGAACATTTAGGGCCACTTCATCATTATTACAATTTAACACAAAGTTGTAATCAGAAATCACATGCAATGGGTTTACCGACTACAGGAATAAGAACGCGTCAAGCAATAAAATCAGTCCAATTCCCTCTAAATAAAGTCGGTATAACCGTACTACAATTACAACAACATACAACGGTCGAATGGAAGCAATACACTGATAAATAGTACATTCCGCGAAATCATAATAATGTGATTAGTTTATTGATTTTGGTTTTGTAGTTTAACACTGAAAGCATGGATGTGTCATGACTTTGGAATTTCCTAAATTAATGCATATTTTTGGTTAATAACACCGCTCGAGTTTAAAATCTAAGAATTATTAGCTGTAGAATTGGACTTACGAATGCAATGTATATACATAGATCGATTAAAAACTAATACTTCTATGACCTAATCAACGAACAGTCCTTTCGAACATAAATCAATCGGAAACGTTTTTAATTAGGCGAAACCAAAAATTACATTAATGAAATTATAGTAGTATATGTGGCTGGCCGTCTAGATTTATGTTTTTTGATTTATAAATTTAATGATTTTCTTTGTTTTACATCCTTGACATACTTTGTTGAGTTTTAAGCTGTTGCTTCCATACGTTAATTTTTTTTAAATTAAAACAAATTGTATTTATTTAGATTACTTAATTAAACTATAAATAAAACGTTTGCAACTGCAGTCTAGAACTATTTACTATAAAATTTGATATTTAACAAAAAATGAATGCCACCATATTTTGAACGACGCGTGCCATGTAGCCTTTAATGAAGTACTATATACATGAATAAAAGTATAGTTTTTAACCTCATGCAGCTAACATCTAGAATTGATTAATAAGAAGTTGGGACTTAAAAAACAAAAATTGAAGTGCACCAAATTAGAACGTGGAAAGGTGCGATTTGAGCCCAAACCCCTTATCAAACTCACCCCACAGTACCATGACGTTAGCGAAGTTAAATCACTACAACTAAATCAGCCAAACTTCTTCTTATTTGAATACTATTGGTAGTATCTTCTGTACTAAGAGCTTTGCCTCCTTCTGGAACGTTGTTACGTCATCGAGTCTGACTGGACTGCCACCGTTCACAGACGCGGAGGCTAAAAACTCAGTTATACGTCGAGGTTTCGCAGCCCGGGTGATATATCCAGCAGAGCTTCCGTGGAGCTGCTGAAGCGCTTTACTATCAAGTGAACTGTTGGGGGGGAAAAATTCTCTTCGTTTTTCATTTTAGTAACGCGTTTTGATTTGCGATTTAAATAAAAATCTGATTCTAAAGTGGTGTTTAGCCCAACTAAACAGAACATGTTGAGAGCCTGTAGCTGCGGTCCACGGCGTCCCAAGGCTGTGAGTCAAACTCTCGACACATCATACATCCTGCCATGTAAGTCGTGCTTTCTTTACTTTTGTTTTTGTGAATATTTCTCATCAGTATTGGCTGAAAAGTGTAAATTATTTTTTCTGCAATTTTTACTCTTATTTAAACTCATTTTCCCTAAAACATGTTCTCGCGGTTTTTTCTAAATTTGTCACAGATGGGTAGAATTTCGTTGATTGTTGAATGGGACAGAGGAAGTTCTACAATGAAAAACACACAGTAAATAATTAAAGATTCAATAGTGGCTTAAATATGATGTTGTGAATTTGGACGTAGACATAGTTCATACCTCAGTTTAAACGTCTCTCGGATTAAACATATTATTTGCAACCTGACCATGTTAAGTACTAAGTACTGTATACAACCCCTCCGCCAAGGGGCACTGTAAAAAGTGCGAGGTCTTAGTTTATCATATTGGTGGGAACTCGCTGTGCCTTTTAATCTGCTCACACCTAGTACCGTTTTGTTTGGCTAGAATTAAATTTTTAATTCCGTGTAAAATTTTGTTCTTAATGTTGCAAGTCAAATAGTGCATTTTATCTATTTCATGATAAATAGTCTCTTTGTTTCATGTTGCATTAATTTTACTTATGTTCTTTTGATACTGAGTTGGTTTTTTATAACATCATTATTATACATTTGACCCAAAGAAAAAGAATTTACCGAATTTTAGGTACCTTCATTTGAGGTGTTTTATCAGTGTTTTTTCATTGAAAAAAAAACGTGTAAAAAGTTGGGACCCCGCAAGTACAGAAGGTACCGATTTGTATATCTAAAAATCAATCGTAATATTTTAGTCGTCAAATGTGTAAGTTAAACAACGATTACGCCAACTAATTCGGAAAAAAATCTTGGAAGCCTAAATGCTAATATCTGCATTAATTTTACAAGCTGGTCGACGAGAATTGTATTACAAATCATCAACACGATCAAAGACAGCTCAACACTTCGTCGCGACTCAAACACGCGAGTAAATTTTACTCGCAACACACCCTAATGTTTTTTCTTGGTGTTTTTCTTCCATTTACGCTAGCCTTTAATAAATCGTGATTTTTTTTTTACAAAAGAAATTTTATAATAATAGTTTCATATTTTAGAACGAACTTGACTTTTTCAAAATTGTAGGTTTGCAAAGAACTTTACCTTTAACTTGAACTTTTTAAAAGTTCATTATTTGAGCTGTGAACTGAGCTTTAAAAAGTTCATTAAAAAAAGAACTGACCCACACTGCTGGCCAAGTTAATAATTCCATTGATTTCTCACTCATGAAGTTCCCAGAAGAACTTATCGACGAAGGTGTGAGTTGCAGGCCGTATACCGAGGCATCCCAGTGCAGGTCCGGCAACTCGGTTGCTCATACGCATTCTGAACCCAGCCCCTGGTTACAATTGCAAGTGCGGGCTGACTAAGCATGCCTCATTACGAATTGCCAGGGAGTCGAACTCCTTAAAATCATGGTCAATTTAGATTCAGTTCGGTCCCAGACATTCAACACTGGGCTTTCTAACTGATATAGCGCTCGGGGGGGGGGGGGTTTAGATTATTTTATTGTTTAAATGAAATGTTAACATTTTTATTTTGCAATATTTTGTTCATTACGTTGTGTAGATTCTCGTGACTGATACATTAATACTCAGTTCTCGTAGACATTATTTTTGTCGCGAGGTCGTCGATCTATAGAACCAGCCATCAACAATCCTGATGATTTTTTCCTAATGCCCTTCAGTCCAACAAGGCAAAAGCTGGTTGGGTAACGTAAAAATGTTTTTCGTTGGTTGTTTTTGTCAGATTTGATTTCCGTAACCGAGATGTGAATCTTCGCACAAGAGTAGCCTATGCTCTCGGATGAACCAATGCTTTGGAAAGTATAGCTTATTAGAATCAATACTTTCTATCTGCATTGCTTAAAATTGTACAGCTACTTAAAGTGAAACCTACTGATCAACTAGAAACGATATATTGGCGTGGGAAACGACATGTTCCTATTCCATATTGTGCCAGTTGTGCTTACCGAACAACAATTAAATTATTTGTAAATTCAAAACAAATAGGCATTTTATAGAAGTAGTCTATTGGACTCATTGGATTTAGATAACGTGGAACACAACTTTTCACTGGTTTATTGCCGACTAAATAGTGGCTTTCCATTTATTAGTTATTTTTTTATTAACTTATTAAACAAAGTTTTGCAGGAGTTTCAGGATAACTCAGTGCTGATGGTCACACCTTGCTGCTTGCTGTTTGTCGTTGATGCCGTTGTGTGGTTATGTTGTATTTGTGTTTGGTTGTCCTCCTCAACTGCTTTGGATGTTGCGTTTGCTGTTGTGTTTATGTTTTTTCATCTGCTTGCTATTGTTTTTATTTATTGTTGGCCTTACACTCAATCTGATTCGAAACGATGATTGGTGCGTGTGTCAACGCCCAGCTGTGCGTTGTGTCACGTAGGCTGTACGTTGTGTCACGTCCCCGGCTGTGCGTGGTGTCACGTGGGCTGTACGTTTGTCACGTCCCGGCTGTGCGTGGTGTCACGTGAGGCTGTGCGTTGTGTCACGTGAGGCTGTGCGTTGTGTCACGTCCCGGTTTGTGGCGGTGGTGTCACGTGAGGCTGACGTTGGTCTACGTCCGGCTGTACGTTGTGTGCAGGTTAGGCTGTACGTTGAGTCACTCCCCGGCTGTGCGTGGTGTCACGTTGAGGCTGTACGTTGTGTCACGTCCCGCTGTGCGTGTGTCCACGTAAGGCGGGTGCGTTTGTGTCACGTCGGCCTGTACGTTGTTTCTACGTAAGCTGTACGTGTTGTGGTCACGTCCGGCTTGTGGCGTTGTGTGTCACGTCCGGCATTGTGCGTGGTTTCACGTCCGGCTGTGCGTGGTGTCCGTAAGGCTGTACGTTGTGTCACGTCCGGCTGTGCGTTTGTCACGTGCGGGCTGTGCGTTTGTGGTCCGTCCGGCTGTGCGTTTTGTCACGTCCGCTGTGCTTTGTGTCACGTCCGGCTGTGCGTGGGTGTCACGTGAGGCTGTACGTTTGTGTCCACGTCCCGGCTGTTCGTGTGGCACGTGAGGCGGTACGTGTGGTCCACGTCCGGCTGTGCGTGTGTCACTTTCCGCTGTACTTTTGGTGTCCACGTCGGGCGGTGGGGTGTGTCACGTCCGGCTGTGCGTGTTGTGTCACGTCCCGGCGTTGCGTGTGTCACGGTGGAGGCGTACTTGTGTCACTTCCGGCCTGTGCGTTGTGTCAACGGGTGGTCCCGGTTGTGCGTGTGGGCACGTGAGGCTGTACGTTGGTCACGTCCGGCTTGCGTTGTGTCCACGGATGCGGCTGTTCGTGGTGTCACGTGAGGCTGTACGTTGTGTCACGTCCGGCTGTGCGTGGTGTCACGTGAGGCTGTGCGTTATGTCACGTCCGCTGTGCGGTTGTGTCACGTGAGGCTGTGCGTTGTGTCCACGCCGGCGGTGCGTTGTTTCACGTCCGGCTGTTCGTGGTGTCCACGTGGAGGCTGTACGTTGTGTCCACGTCCGGCGAGCGTGGGGTCCACTGCGGCTGTGCGTTGTGTCACGTCCGGCTTGCGTGGTGTCACGGGGGTGAGGCTTGTAACGTTGTGTCAACGTCCGGCGCTGTGCGTTGTGTCCACTCCGGTTGTGCGTGTTGTCACTTGAGCTGTACGTGTGTCCGGAATCCGGCGTGGCGTTTGTCGTTGTGTCACGTCCGCTGTGCGTGGTGTCACGTCCGGCTGTGCGTTGTGTCCACGTTCCGCCTGTGCGTTGTGTCACGGCCGGTTGCTGGTGTCACGTGAGGCTGTACGTTGTTCATGCACGTGGGGAGGTGGGGTGGGGGGGGAATCCGGCTGTGCGTGGTGTCACGTGCAACTGTACGTGTGTCACGTACGTTGTGTCACGTCCAGTTGTGCGTTGTGTCACGTCCGGCTGTGTGTTGTGTCCGTGCGGCTTGTACGTTGTGTCACGTCCGGGCTGATCGTGGTGTCACGTCCGGTTTGTGCGTGTGTCACGTGAGGCTGTACGTTGTGTCACGTCCGCTGTTGCGTGGTGTCACGGAGGCTGTACGTTGTGTCACGTCCGGCTGTGCGTTTGTCACGTCCAACTGCTCCTTCAACGTCAGAAAGTGGAATGCGAAAGGAGATCGTCAACAACTACATTTTGTTGTGTTTTATCATCGGGTTTACAGTTTTAATGTGTAGATTTACAGCGTCCAGGGTTTGATTCCTGGATATGTGCGCACCGAGATTCTGGGGTCAACTCCTGAAGAAGGATGCTGGATCGGAATAAGAAACCGGGCTCCACTCGTGTTGCTGGGAGAGATGCACATTTCCTGACCAAGTAGCAAAGGCTGACCTTGGATTCATCTCAATGGCCCGAGGTATAGACAATCCAGATGTTGTGCGTGCATTTTTTTTGTTTATTTAACGGGTATGTCCTTCATATGCTGAATGTGTATGCTAGTCTTATTTGGTGTTTTGTTAAGTTCAAGATGAATAATATGCATATGTACTGTCACCGTTCATTTCAGTGTCACACTTAGAGTCAATAGGTAACTTACGTAGAGATATGGTTGTGGGGACACTGACCCATCCGTCGGCCAATCAAAGGAGCCACGTATACGTTTGTCAATGTGCCCCCACATGAATCCAATAATCTTAGAATATATATCATTTTCATGGAAAAGTAGTGAATTTCGTCCCAATGTCATATTTTAACACTTCGTTATGTCAATTTTAACTTAATATATTTTAACATCCTGGAAAAAACGTGAAGAAATTAAGAATTATGAAAATTTTCTATACGTTCCAACGTGTTATCCATATTTATCATATGTTTATATTGGTGCAATGCACTGTAATGTATCGCTATCGCCCTTTTGATTCCTTAAATGGAAGCTTTCACATGATTTCTGACTAGACACGAACAACCACCAACAGATATGTTTGTTTTCATTCTGTCTTTTTTTAATTTGATTCTAAGAAATCATATACTTTCCAGGATTCGTTGAGGTCGGAAACTGTTGTGGACTAACGAATTCTTAACTCGACACCACAATACCACGCGCCATGTAACAAGACGAAGACACAATGACGAACTGCAAGGTTACAATAACAACGGGAACTTCTACACACAAGCAGGCATAGGCACTCAGGGTTATAAATATACATTTTAATTTTATAAAAAAAAACTTGAATTGCATCAACATGACTCGAACGTAACTTGGCGCAACATAACATTTTTTCAGCTTTCCACTTAGTACCTCTTCTCTGTATTAGATTCTAAAGAGTGTAATGTTGTTTTCAGGGTTCCTGGACTTCAGGACTCTCTGGAGGAAGACTTTAACGTCAACACCACCGATATCGAGGAGGATGGACTACGAACTAGAAACAACCGACTCTCAACTACACCATACTAAGGGAACTTCAAACAACAAGCGTCCAATGAGAAAAACGCCCACTGAGAGCGTCCCACTTGTAGCGCCCACTGAGTGCGCCCTCTGAGAGCGCCAGAAGAGAGGACATCTGAACTACAGCGGCGAAGACAGACGGGATCTCGACTACAGCGGCAGAAGAAGGGAATCTCGACTTCAGCGGGCAAGCAGATAGGGATTCCCACTACAGCGGCATAAGAAGGGAATCTCGACTACAGCGTCAGAAGAGAAGGGTTTCTCGACTACAGCAGCAGAATAGAGGAATCTCGACTACAGCGGCAGAAGAGAGGGAATCTTGAACTACAGCGGCAGAAGAGAGGCAATCCTCGACTACAGCGCCAGAAGAGAGGGGTTCTCGACTACAGCGGCAGAAGAGAGGAGATTCTCGACTACGCGGGAGAAGAAAAACCGTGTCATCCATAAATTTTACTCCCAAGGTCAGAAGTAAACTTATTTTCTCTATATCAAAATTACAACTAAACCTTTTCACTTTTGTCACTGGTCCAGGCATCAAAACTCATTTATTAATTAATTTAATGGACAATTTTGTATGTAGCTAATCTGTTTGAATGTTTTTTCGACAGAAAATGCGTTTTATGTAAAATAAGTTATGTTTTTTTTTTAATGGTAGCAATTTGAATCCAGGACATTTGAAGACTCCTTCATCCAAACAAGAAGAACTCCGAGGCTGAAGAGAGGCTAGAACTGGAGCTCCAGCTTCACGCGCATATAGCAACGCCATCTCTAGCAAAACCCATGAAGTCTGGGTGAGAAGGCAGGCGAGATACAGCGACAGCCCTTGTATGACATCTCTTGTAGTAAGCATAACTTGTATCCACTGTAACAATGACTTGCACATCATTGTTTGGATAAGATGAATTCCTTAAGCTCTGCTATAGTATCGTCTTACTGGCAGTGAGCATTATCTGCTTCGGCTGCTGATAACCAACAATTCAAAGCTTATTATATTCAGGTTCAATATTAAAATACCGGTATGTTTTATTTGATGAACATACTCTGCTAATTTAATAACAATCAAGTTTATGGTTGACAACTGCCATATAATTTGATAATTATCCACAAAGTTTCCGGGGATGAAGTTGTTAATAAATAAAACTACATTTTTAAACTATTTTGGGAAACAATACTTCTTTAGCCAGCATATTTTATTTAACTTAATTGTTATATTTACTTTTTATAATATGTGAAAATTGTGTTGATAGATTTTCCCAGACTTATGGAAGGCAGACCTGTGAAGCACTCCAGTCCCCTGAACTACATCGAAAGTGCGAAGAGAAACTACTACTAAGTCAGATCCAACATGGAGAAGACGGTGAAACGCAAGGAGAACGCACCCCATTGCATACACTCAACTCTGAAAGAGAATTCAAAATCTAGCAACCGACACAAAACGTCAGCGGGAGAAACACTGTAGTCTTTGCGAATTATCTCTGAGGGGGGGGGGTGGGGGTTTGGTAACATTACTGGTTTTAAAGAATATATTAGTTTTATATAATAAATCTTTCGTAGAACTCCATGAACACATAGATCACCATAAAAACTTGAGTTAAGCTTTGAGAGAGCTAATTGTTTGGTACAAGCTAGTTGTGAGGCAATAATTATGCAAGTTTTTTATTTTGTGCCTGTAAATAGTGTTGTTCATTTCTCTATCTTTGTTTTTCAAGAAATCATATACATCTTCAAAACCAAAACATTCACAAATGGGTTATAGTTTTTTCTCAAAAATGTGTATTTATTTAGTAACTCAACAGTGCAACAGTCAAAGAAGCCACCTGTTTGTACATCGTGAGATAATTTAATAACTGATGGATTTTTTTTATGTTTTCGCTATGTAGAAAAAAAGAAACTGTAGCAACATTGATAAATACTAGACATGCAAATCTCGTTTGTGAAAATACTGAAACTGTTTCAAATTCTAATGTTTTTTAATTTTGTGTTTGTTCAATTTGTTTTCGACCAGGTTTAAATTGTATGGGCTTAACATTTGAGATCCATAAATCATTGGCCATACATTTTCACAACCTTACGTTTTACTTTAATCTAAATGTAATTTAAAGTATTCATCAAGTTTTTCAAGAATTAGCGATGAATTCCACGTATAAATTACGCACTGTTTCTCAACCTGACTTGATCATTAATTTGATAAAAGTGTTGTTATAAAATGTGTAAATATGTTAAATGTAACAATGTTCTAGGAATGTTTCCGAGCCAAAACCATCTGGAAGAACGACTTCTGCAATACAACGAGAATACGAGCAAGTTAGTAAGTAGGGTTACAACGCCAGCATACATGAGAGGATGACGAGACTAGGGAACTCTAACTTCCATCACACACAGTACGTCAGAAGGGAGTACAGATACACTGGCATCTTCGATTGACATCTCTGGTAATAGAAGTTTTAATTTGAGTCTACTGGTAATCAACTAACCTGAACTTGGAATTGTCTCATTTTAAAATGTTCTAATTGTTAAAGGGCTAAAACACAAAAATATTTTTTACCTCGTGATCTATAGCACAATACTACACTAAAAATAGACGTTTAAAAATCATATCTTGTAACTGTATTTACACGTATTTTTTAATTTTTTCATCCGAAATTTGCGAAAATTGTGTTTTGGGAAATTCTTAAATCGGCTTTAACCTGATTTCTTTTTTTGGTCCACCTAGATACTAGAGCATAGTACAATCTGAAAATGCCCCTTATAACATCGTGTCTTGAAACTGTGCAAATATACCTCACACACACAAAAATATTCCATTCCAAAATCACACCCCATCTTGGTAATCATCATATTTTGACAAACTACTTACCCAAATTACAAACAATATAGAGAATTTACAATAAAAGGCTTTAGAGTACGTCACTCATGGCCAATAAATTTTTTTGATCAAAATCCTCCAAGGTCACGGCCATAAAGATCGTCCATGTTATTGCTATGGGAGGATTTTTGCCGATGGGTAACCTAGCTCTAAAAATGTCATGTTCGAACAATTTTTTTGGGAGGTCATGGTGGCCCCAATAATTTTTCTGTTAATTGCTAAATTCATTACTAATTAGCCTGAATGAAATATATTTTTTGAGTCTAGCGGTTAAATACCCCTTTAAGTGAACCAGTACGTCACTGCACTGCGAGGGGCATTAACGCTCGTCAGCTTGATAACAAAACAATTTCAAAGATCTTGATCAGTTCTATATTAAATACCGTTTTTTGGATGAGCGTAGCGAGCGAAGCGAAGATTCCATTCTACTACACTGGAGAAAAAATTCCGGAATGTTTTTTTTCTTTTTTTCCTTTTTTTTTGTATTTTTTGTCTGTTTGTCCACACGATTCCGGCTAAACCGATACTCCGATTGCGATGAAATTTTATGGAGGCCTTCGAAATCTTTGAACGAAGAACTGCCCACGTTTTTGATCGCAATCGAAAAATATTTCTCATGAAAATCGCAATTTTTACGATTTTTTTACCGCTTTTTTAAAAATTTCTTTGACTTATAACACCTACATGCTTCTGCCGATTTTGATGATGATTTTTCACAGAACCTTAATTTTTTATTCATTTGGGTATTCGTGTAAAATTTAAGCGCAATCGAAAATTATTTCTCATACATCGAAATTTTACGGTTTTTTTCTTTTTTAAATCATTTCTTTGACTTATAATACGCTACAGGCTCATCCGATTGTTAGGATTTTTTCACAGAACCCTAATTTTATGAATTAATATATTTTGTGTGAAATTTGAAGTAACAATTGAATAATTATTTCTTATAGAAATCGATATTTTACGATTTTTTTCTTTTTAAAATTAACGATTAATTAAAAACATTAAAAATTAAAATTTATTTTTATTTAATTTAATGATTTTTTTTTAAATCTTCATCTTAGTAATGATTTTTTTTTTTTCACAAACAACAGAAACTCCGCATAACACTTGGCTACTCCATGCCCAAATTACGCTCATCCAACGGCGCGGCGGGACTTAAGGGGCGTTTTTCCTCGTTAAACATATTTGTCTATTAAGTGCCACAATGAGGAATAGCGTAAAAGTATAGGTTTGTCAACCTGACAGATAAACTTATTTATTACTTTGGTGTTTTTTTAGTTTTGACTTGAGCGCTCATTTCTATATAAATTCTACAGAGTGTATGTGCTTTCAGGGATTCCTGAGGGTTGGACTCTCTGGAGAAAGAACTTCTAACTCAATGCACTTTAATCACTGAGGTGACAACCTATGAAGAGAACTACCGGACCTCCATCACATAATAACAGGGAGCAATAGAGGGAACTTCAAAACTACAAGCAGACACGGACACACTGGTATAACAAGATATTACATTCCTTTTCACGCTTAATTTAAAACTGTTTTTATTTGAAACGGTGATATGCCATAAAGGGAGTAACCGCCCCTCCCCCCCCCCCCCCCCCTGTATGCTGTGAGGTACAACATTTGACAAAACACACTCTTAATGCGGGCTAATTTAGTCAATTTTTTAAAATTATCAGCTTCAATATAATAGTTCACAAATTCCAGAGTTTTTTTTTAAACTTGCACTAACATAAATCATGTTTCGTGTGGCTCATTTCATGCTACATTTAGTATATTTCAATAAATCCACAGTGGCAAATTTTGATTAAAAAAAATCATACTTCTGTTAGTTATTTGCCTGTGGAAAAATGTGCGAATCTCAAATGTGAACAGTCACAATTTAGATCTTTACGAAAATATATTTTATATTTTCCACTGTCCACATCGCTCATCTCACATGTGGAACCGACGATTGATGACAAACCATATTGTCATAGCAAGCTGCGAAGATACGAGTCATGAACTAAAACAATTCTCACAGTCACTATACTCTTGTGACAGTCGTTAATTGATTGAACTTGACGCCTAGGTTTTTAAATAATTGTTGAATAAAGTTGTGTGCATGGATACATCTCGCATATCTTGCTAGTGTTCATAATATTTTCTATCCGGGTTAGTCCATATTACCTCAATATTTCTTACATTTGTTTTATTAGTAAAAATTAAAAATATGCTTTTATTTCCTATAGGACTTGACGGGAGCCCCTTAATCTCTAAAGAGAACTCAGCATGAGAGAGCCCTCTCCAACTCCGAGAACCACATCGGGGAACATCAAGGACAACAAGAGACATCCTTGCACATCAGAACATCCAAGGATAGGAGACTCCTGCACATCAGAACATCAAGGACAACAAAGAGACATCCTTGCCCAGTCATCATCTAAGAGAGTAATCCAGACCCAGCTCCAGACAGCAGGACGATACTGGACACTTCTTCTCCGAGTCGTTGAATGGTATGGATCAAACTAGCTAGTCTTGGTAAGCTTTACTCTCACGTAACCGGACCTCGCCAAGCAATTTAGGAGTATGGCCTAACATGCTGTTAGGTCTTGGAGATAAGTTTCTATCTACACTTTATGTCATAGGGCTCGTCTGTCATATTCATTAGTAGTTTTTACACTCATTTACAAGAGGCTTTTCCTTGCAGACAAGGGCAGAGCCAAATACGTAGCTTATGCGTACTTAACGGTTTTTTGTACTTTTAACTTAAATTGGTGTTTCCGTTTTCTTTGAGCGGAGAATTTTTCTGGCTTACTTGTTCACTTCATCCTATTATTTTTCCGTATGATATGCCTACTATTTGCAAAACTTAAATTCATATTTCGCTGCATTTTCTGCACTTGACCTCTTCAGTATATGTGAACTTATAATGTGTCAACAAGTGCGAATTCAAGTTACGTGATGTCAGCCTAAATGAAAAGTGCTTCGTTTAAAGTTAGCATACAGTGAAGTCGTATGTTGTTTTATTAATTTCAGTCCTACACCAGTTTCATAGATGGTTGACTTCCCGAACTGGTCAGCATGAAGCTTTCATAAGGAGGAAGGCATTTAACTTGATGGGAGGATCATTTTCCATGGTGCAAACACGAAATCGATCTTAACGTAGTTCATCGGGATACTCTGATACTGTCTCTTCTTAAGTTAATATCTATTTTAGTGTAATTTTCTTTTATTAGAGTGACGTCACGCAGTTTTGACTTCCTTAATAACGCAATCCATACAAAAGTAATGTAGTTGGCAGCACTCGCCTTCATAAACGCTGATTATGGTGGGATTCCTTCTCCGCCCTATATTTAGCGGTCTTTTACGTATATTTTTTTTTTATGTAGGGCCATATTGATGATTGTTTACGAGCTTCTAAAAAATTTGCATTTATATCATGGATCTCTGCCTCTCACTCGTCGTAAAAAGTACTTATTGAAATCTCGAATGTTGTGAAAGAGTTTTAGTTTAATCCTTGTCATCATGGACAGCTCAAGAGGGTAAACCACGTGCCCTGTACACGTGAAGCCAAGTTTCGTAAACTTGATAATTATTCAGAAATGTGGAAAATGTTCCGCAAGCAGGTACAAATTGCTCTTCACATGTAGTTTCCTGATAGTACACCCAGATAGTCCAGGTGGAGATTTAATATCTGTCAAACAGTCTTCTCATATGATTCTAATCACTAACGTTTTGTCAAGTTAACATTGTATATAAGGCGGTCTCAGTTTTGGTGGAGTGTCAAAAGATCTAAAGCTTTAGAGAGCAAGTAGATAGATTCACGAAAACATATCACTTCACGAAGCGGAAGCAGACCCAACATCAACAATCATTTGCTCTTCGTAATTAGTTTTTTCTCACCTTAATCGGCTACAAGATTGTCCGCAATGTCTTTTGAGGTACCAAGAAATAGAAACTTGTAGCGAACCCTAAACCAACGAAATGTGAGAGGTTTGTGCTTCTCAAGAGTTGTTCGGGAGAGCCGTGATACGTTCTGTTATCTTGCCAATGTTTTACCATTTGCAAATATAAATCCTAGTTGAGCAAGTTTTTTAATACTACCGGTATGAAGTTAGCTTGTTTGAATTGTTTATATTTCTACGATCACGCGCTGCACTGTGAAAACAACCAGTCGAATGGTTATGATATTGCACAATATCAATTCCCGGTTTGTCGGTTTACAAATGCTATTATGACAGTTTCCTTCTGAATTAGTGACAAAGTTATTGGATCCAGAGGAAATAGGGGTCAGTTTCGATGTACAAGTGCATTCATTGTTCAGGTGACCATCTATCAATTTTGTTTAATAAGAACTGAAAGTGAACGTAGATCACAAATTGAAACTGTAAGATAAGTGGTGGATTACTTGATTTTCTTACTGTTATTATCTTGTGAAGGCAGCATTTTTTATGAGCAATGTTCCTTACTGTTTAAACAATATGTTAGTTTACATAGAAAAACTTTGGTAGAATCTCTCATGGAAAACATCGATAATAATAAAAACTTGAGTTTAAGCTTTGAGGAGAGTTAGAAGTGTTTGGTACGCGTTAGTTGTTTGGCATAATTTGTAGCTTTTTATTTTTACCTTGTAATGAGTGTGTCTATATCTCTCTATATTTATTTTTCTGTGTAAAACATAAATTTTCAAACCAAAGCATTCACTATTTTTTGTTATTGTTTGTCTCAAAAATAATGTTTTTTACTATACATAGTGGATACATATCAATCCATAATTCATCTCAATAAGAATTATTTGATATAGTTAATAATTCATTTACAGTGTCATATTTTTGGTAGCGATTGATTCGATTGACCATAGGAAACCATTGAAATCAAATTCTTAACACCGTTTTTGTTTGTTGCTCCTTTCGAGGAAGTGTATATAAACCGAACGTGAAATAGTGAATACTACACGGTTTCTACTGTCCATATAACGAAAGCTTGTTGTTCCGATTACTATCACATTCTTTTGAGAGTTGTGCTGGAATTGTATGAAGACAAGATGTAACATTATATTATGGTAGTTAGTTATCTTAAAAGAACCAAGTGGTAAATTATAACTCTTCAGAAATTATTTAAGCTATTATGCTTACTTTATTAATGGAGAATGGGATAACGGAGGAGTATCCACAATACCACGATTTTTTTGGGAGCTAATAACAAGTAAATGATGGAATATGGCACAAAGATTTGCCGTATATTATAATGCTCCTTAATTTGTACGGGGGGTTTAAATGAGGGATGCTTTCCCTACTCTAATTAAGTTTTGGTTCCAATAGAGTAGGTCATAGCCGGAAAAGATTGATAGTTTAGTAGGGAAAGTAGAATATCCAAGAGGTTAACGTGAAGATTTTTCACCAGAGATTGGCCCATTGCAGGTAGTAATATGCTTTCCTCATACTCGCGGCTTCTCTCTCGTCAGCGGCAGAAGAAAAACTGAGGCAATCGTTAATACTCACGTTAGGAGTTTTATTTATCTTAATAAATACAATGAATCTAAACGTTTTGTTTTATTAGGTAAGGGGAAACATGCCAGCCTTTGTCACTCGTCCTGGTTTCTAGTGTTTGGTTCTAAACTTAAACGTCGCATCATACGAACAATCATTCGAAAGAAAGCTATTAATATTTTAAATTTCCATATCTTTGATTTTATGGTGGAGGGAAAATAATTGAATATTGAAGTAATTCGCAATCTTAATTTTTAATTGTTTCAACTTATGCCTACATTGTTTTCTAATATATGATGCCCACTCGATTCAATAAATTTATCCTCTTTTTTCACATGACACAGCATTTTTTTGAATATAATCAAGATATTATTGTATATTGTCTGAATTAACATCTTTTTGTTTCACTTATCTGTTCAAATTGTTGGTAAGAAAATGTGTTTTAAAAAAATGTATTTTATTTTTGCAGAATCAATTTGAGCCGGGACATTTGAATTCGACCCAAACACGAATACATCCTAGGTTGAAGAGAGGCTGATGACTGCAGCTCCAGCTTCAACTCATTATGCGTGGACGAAGAACGAACGAATCTAGCTACGCCAGCACTCGCAAAACCAGGACGGTCGGATGCAGGCGAAGATACCGTCCCAGTGTCGCCCTTTAGCATGACATCTCTGTAACTTGTGTCTTCTTTACAATGAAAGTAAACCTAAATTGTTGATAAGTAAAACCTAACCCCTTGCTAGTTTTACCTAACTGTAATGAACATTACTGCTTAACTTCATGATTACCAAACTATTGACGCTCGTATTCCGTTCACTATTTAAATACCGGATGTGTTTTTATTTGATGACATACTTTTGCCAATGTATTGTAACAAATCAGATTGATTTTGAGATGATAACACATGCGAGATAATTATTATACCTCCGAAGTTTACTGACGGAACTTTAAATACAAAGAAAGCTCTAGGCCTTATCTAAAACCATTTTGGGTACAATACTCCTTTAGTCAGCATGTCCTTTTTGTAAACTAGTGTTTACATTAATGTGTTGGTAATATTTATGAAATTTGTTTTTGTTATATAGACTTCTAGAAGAATGCTGGAAGCCAAATCTGTGAAACACTCCTAGGGACTACTAACCCCAGGACCAGATCCAGCATGGAGAAGACGATGACCAAGGAGGACCGCACCAACGCAATACATCTAGCCCTAACTCTGAAGAGAGAATTCGAACTTTAAGCTAGCGAACAGAAGACGTAGACGCCAGAGGATACTGCGGCATTTACGAATTACCTCTGAAGGTTAAACTAAACTATTAATCGTATTTTTAAGAAGCGTTTCTTTCTGATTTTTTGT
Source organism: Sweltsa coloradensis (assembly GCA_024449915.1). Lineage (NCBI taxonomy): Eukaryota > Metazoa > Arthropoda > Insecta > Plecoptera > Chloroperlidae > Sweltsa > Sweltsa coloradensis. The sequence continues at coordinate 811,616 of JAMZAV010000039.1, read as the reverse complement.
TTTGGTATGGAAATACCTGACCACCCTATGCGCCGGGAGCGGTAGTTTTTTAAAGTTAAACTTCCCACTGCTGTTATTAATTATATACTATAGTTTGCATTTATTTTATTTACAAGTTAGCCGATTTGAGGATAAGATTGAGAAAATTGAAAATATATTCCGCTCATTTTGTTATTTTTCACTTGTCTACCCACTTTGGATTTTCAACATAGAGTGTCCGTTAATTTTCAAAACCTACGTTTTTACGTATTTTACGATGTAAGAACTTTCCAATCTTACAAGATTAAATTACAAGGATAATATGACGCATTTATGAGTGCTGTGATCTTCATTTTGAATAATCACTTGTTGTTTGTTTATTTATTTGTTGTTTGTTGTTGATTGTGAAATATGTGTTTTAAAAATAATTATTTCTTTCTAGGTAATCCATTTCATCCAGAACTCTGACACACCAGGCTAACAACTTGCTTAACGAACTTGAGCACACCTCCCCAACTCACTCCAGCATACGTGAGATGATGAAGAGATAAAGCAAGGTCAACTTCTAAACACCAGTTTCAACATACACACAACAACAACATCGGCGTCTATGTATGACATCTCTTCTTATAAGTTATAACCAATCTAAACTCGTATATTGAAATGCCGTTTTTTAGTTTTACGGCTTGCTTTTAAAATTCACATTCTAAAATAATCGCTATCAAGCTCGTTTCAGCAATTGTTTAGAATTTGCCTGTAGATAGGCTACTTGCTGTGTTTATATTGCATACGTCATGAAAGTGAACTAGTCTCGTATATTAAAATCGCACAAACCCAATGCTTGTCAACTTGTCCAATAGTCAAGTTACATGTCTTTTGTATATTAAAAAATAATCGTAAACAATAATGAGGTACCTAGTTTGCACATTTCTTTACATCTGCTTTAGATTCTTTTACTTCATTTTACAGTGGCCTTTTTTTTTTATTAATATTAAATACATGTATACACAGCACAGTACTACCGGTAGAAAGGGTTAGAAAGTATGTAGTTTGTAGAAGCCTATTACATTTAGAAGTTTTGTTTAGAAGTAGTTAGTATGAGTATTGTTTTCTGTAATTACAGGTAGCATAGTACAGTGGGTATTAGTCCTAGTAGTGGTGCTCAGTATAACACATGTTGCTATTAAAAACAGTCTGAAATCAAATCCCTAAATTTTATCAAATCAAAGCAGTACTGCGAGGTTTTGTGCAAACTATATTTTCATATTACCGGTACCCATTATGTACTCTTCTGCAAGTTCATCTTTAGACTAGGGCCCCAGTTTCAAGATGACTTGCTCTAGGCGAAGGTTATTTGCTGTTGATACTAGTTTCACTGCTAAACAATAGTTTTTTAGAGATTGGGCGATACTGCAACAATGCTGCACGGTTGTTACGACAGGTGAGAGATTGGACCGGCTGTATGGGGGATGGGGGAGGCCGTAAACAAAAACAAAATTGTGATATTCCTGCAAGACTGCCAGTACAGTCTATGCTTATATCGAATGTAAGGTACCTCTAGCAAGCTTCAAAAATCGACGTGTTTTGTATTACTTTAATAAATTCAGAATTATGAAATGTTATATTAATTTTGTATCCCTGATTATTCTTACCATTAGTCCAGTCTGGATGGTAGGCCACTCCAATTCTAAAGTTTATGGCCCAGACCATGTATGTATGTATGTGTAACTTCACGTATGTATCGTCCCGATTGCTTTTGCATAATGTGACTTCAGGAACGAATGTAAAACTTCTTCAGGATGGTTTTATTAATATTTCCTGGAAAATCTTTGTGCTTTGCAAGTTGTTTACCCAACTTCATTTCACCAGGGCCGAACAAACATTGGTTTATTTTTAATTCATTGTTCAGTTCTGTTTTTATCTAAATGTGTTAGCTAGAATGAACTTTCTTGTTTCTAGTGATAAATCTTATTTATTGACAAATTTTGATGTTTCATTGTTTTGTAAATTGCATTTTAAATATTTTAAATGCCAACCAAGGTTTCAAAAATGTTTAAATTGGTGTTTTTCACACGGGATAAAAAGTAAAGTTGTTTTGTAATTTGTTACTTTCTGCAAACAATTTTGTATGAGTCAACTGATAGCCGAAATTGAAGCTCATAACACCAATTTTGATCTTACCTCAGTTTTAATACAGTCTTGCAAATGTCCAGCACCCACGATAATGCTCACGCCATACTAAAACACGATTAGGCCTGTATTACTTAATTTATCATTGTTATCAATGTCTCTTGTTCATTTAAGTTTTTAATGTTGAATCCTTGAAGGGTATTCACTAGCTAATCCCAAATATATGCATTGCATACATGTTATTGTTACGATTTTACAGAGCAAAATATTATATTTGATTTACAATGAACCGTGGCATTATCCAGGTTTTTCATTTGTCAAGGTAGATCCCATTTGAAAGATTCGCATAGGAAATAATATTGTGGTGAACTTGAAGCATCTTTAACTTAAGCGAATTTTTGTCTAGAAAATATTGCCATTGTTTACGTATAGTTCTCTTTTCTGTATTTACCCAACATATGTGTTGTAATTTGGGCGACGATTCAGTAAAACTATGTGATTACAAGAAGGGTATAAATTTGTAAAGTTGTACATTGTGCAGTCCAGACCTATCGCACAGGCTACATTTTGTGGGGCCATTTAAAAAACCTCCTGATAACTCCTATTTTCCTACAATTTCATGATCTTAAACCTAAAACAGATCGTGTAATCAGAGTTATTAGATATAATTTTTTGAAATGGTCATTTGGAATTATGTTTAATCTAAAGAAACTGTGGTAAAAATTATTTTTGAGGTCATAAGCCGTTAATATAACTATTTGCTCAGGTTATTTCGTATTGTCAAAGTTTTTATTATTTTTAATAACTTGTTTTTCTAATGAAATCTTCACACAGTAATGGGCTGGAACGTTAATGGGTAGTGATTATCCAGTCTCTTGCAGCGAAATGTCCAATAAAGTAATTTAATATTGATTGTCACAGGCCGCGCAAGCATTAAATTCGAAATGTTAAACCTGTGATATATTGCCCTACATATTATAATATAACTGACTGCATGTATATTATATAGCCATAGTAAATTATTTTTGTACTATCTACAGTTATCGATATAAATATAGTTCAATTTTTTGTATTTGAATATGTTAATGTCGAATAACATTGTCTTAAAAAAATCAATATCTGTTACTCAGCCACTCCGGCTTGTCACGGATGTTACATTTCACTCTTTATAGAGCTAAAAATCTTATATTAACTAACTAATTGTAATGTTTTATACTGAAACAATTGTGTTTACACACTACCTACCAGAAGGTGAAAAAGATTTTGAAATGAATTGTAATTTTTAGATATTGAGTGAAATGTGGTGTCGCGGATGTTACATTGTTTGGGAAGTGGATCCCGGATCATCATCAAAAGATAGAAAATTCAGGTCCCTGGCCCAGACAGCTACATTTCCATATACATAGAGCTTATCCATGAAAGATGAACCCTTATAATCACCCATTCATTGTTTTAAAAATAAATGACATTAATTGTTATGATTTTTTGTGTGCGTCACGGATGTTACAATGGTTTTTGTCACGGATGTTACACACACTTTGCCGTGCCAGTTTCTAACCATTTTCAATTTATATTACTATGTTATTCTTAGTTACAAATTCAAGCACTCCTTATCTATAGTATCTAAAATTTTTGGGTTCAAAATAAAATTGTAAAATAAAATAAATGCGATGTTAAGGAATTGCTGAGGCTGGTGCGGAGACAAGTTTAGACGCTAGCATTCTGGTTTTTCTGGGTAAACGGTTTATAACACTGTTATCAAATTTCACACTATTGGTAATAAAGAATAAATCTATGCTATCCAGTGGCCTACGCGTATTTCTAAATTACCCAATTAATTGATTTTGAATTAAAATTTAGTGAAATCACCGAAATTTACTCCATTTTGGTCATTTATTCCAAGTAAACAGATTTTTTTAACTCAAATATGCATACTTGATATCAACGTTTAAATCAATGTGAACGCGTAGGTTAACTTGTTTTTATCTTAAGATAAACGGTTTGGTGGGAATTTCCAGAATTGGAATCCTTGTTTTGGATTTCTTTTTTTTCACGTTTTGGACTTTGGCCTATGTCTGGCAATGGATTTTTAAGGCTTAATTATTGCAACCAACTGCGGATATAAATATAAATGTACTTTAATAACATCCATGCAAAATTTGGTAATGATATTACCAACCGTTCAGCAGAAATCATGAACACCTGAGTGCGCGCATTTGAGTTGGGCCAAGCTCGGCTCTTAACTCTTTAACGTATTTCCTTTGTTGTATAATATAATTATAGTTTTCCAATATGTTATGTTTTATAAATGTTTACATAAACTTAGAAAAAGGTAGGGTAGTGTTGTTTTTATAATAATACAAACTTTTACAAACATGTAATAGGCTACAAATACTATCGAAGTTTGAAATAACAGTGACAAGGACCAAACATTTCCCGTATTAAAAATCTAGACAAGAAAAAGATTAGGCTACACATCAGCAATTTTATTTTTAAATAAACCCCTTCAATCCAATTGATTGATCATATTTCAAGTGTGTAATCACATCACAATCTTTGAACAACATCCGCGACACGTAACATCCGTGACACGTAACATCCGTGACACTATTTCTCAGAAATGTTTAAAGCTATGAACACTTAAAACATGTTAAAGGTTAGCCTCCAAGTACATTGTCAACATCACCAACTTGTAGCAAAATATAAGAACTATTATACACCAAAAAACAACTTATTTGCCTTTATTGTCACGGATGTTACATCACAAACATGATTACATATATTCATTAATAAATGGTGTGATATAATTACATAAAGACTTGAAATTCACAGTTTAGATTCTCCACACATAACCTTAACTTATGAACTGCTTAAAATGGAGGTACCAGCTTATTCTTTAGAATACCAGGCTGCCAACTTTTTGTAAAAAATCACCTTCCACTTACACCAACAAAAGCTATAATTTCAATGGCAAATACAGACTAATAGTTATTTCACAAAAAAAAAAAATTTTTTTGATTTCATAAAATTACATGCATCATCTTTCTAATGGTAAAAACATTTTTTTTTAATTTAATTTTTTTGATTTTTTGTACTTTTCCCCTTTTGAGCCGGAGTGGCTGTACTTTGGTTTGTTTTGTAATGATAAAAGTTTGCTTATTTGTTTTAAATTTAAAATTAACTTCTATAGTATGAGCTTGGACAAACCGGGAAGGGGTTTATTGTGGAACGCTTTGAAGCTCAATCAATTGTCCAATGGTGTTGTCACCGGTTGTGGTTGCACCAGCGTGTGTCTCTATCGCAGCACATAAGCAAAGTATTGCTTAATTGTTTCATTAGCTGATAATAGATGGTTCAGTAAGTGTAGTTAGTTCCATATCTTGTGAAGGAGACAGTTATTTCAAATGTTCTCTGTTCGTGACATGCCCTAATCGTTCCCAAACAAACTCCCAAAGCTTCCATTTTCAGAGGTGCAAATTAGAGGTCTTGGTGGTCCAGAATGTTGGTGAAGCTCGCAAAGTTAGTTTTAAAATTGAAACCCGTCGTAATTCTAAAGTATTATATATATTATATATATTCTAAAGTATTGTGGTGCTACATACAATTAACATTAAACATCAACCAAGAGCATTTGGTAAAGAACAATATCAATACTTCGAATCTAAATTGCTTCTTAAAACGTAATTAAGTAATTTAATTAAAGGCCTTGACCAATGTATATTGGATTGGGATTTATATTTGACGCAGATCTCCAAGTGAGTGCGTCATGTAAGTGTAACCATATTGTAGCCATCAAGTTTTGTATTTTTTAGAAGAATAAACTTCAATTGTGTAGTTTGTGTATTGTATACATATAATATATATGTGTACTTGAAGTGTGTATATATATTATATTTATATATAGACAGATATTGATTATTTCCCTCATTTAGTGTTCCTGCCATTAAATCCTAAACTTTTGAAGTCTCGTATTATGTTCGTATAAAAGCAGTTTGCAGTAGAACCTCGAAATTTCATGGTTCACTCAGTGTTTTTCTAGAAAGATCCTATACAGGATACACCCTTTAAGGAGGTTCAACAGAGGATTGGTCGGATTTAACAGGGTCAGGCATGAATTCCCGTGTTTTCTTTAGAGCCCGATATCTTCTGATCTAATATAGATACAATCACGATTTTACATTTAAAAGAAAGCTCTATCTTCTGTTATCAATAATAAACATAATACGCATAGCTTAATCTGATACTTACCTACATATCTATAATGAACATACCCGTAATGAAGATTAGCCTGAACGTCTCTATCTTAGGGCGTGCCTGAAAAGCTGATAAAATCAATACTCAGTAATAAGAATCGACTTGGCCTTGTGAAAGGTGCGGACGTCATTGATAGGGAATAGATATTTTAAGAGTCGCGAAAATCCGGGTAGTTAATCTTGTGTCATCTCCTCTTCAAAATGGCTGCTTCATTTCCAAAAGCAATTCCAAATTTAATTTGTTTTTTTCTAATCAATTTTGATCTTCCTTCTTTAGAGTTTTTAAATTCCTGTGCCAGTTTTTTAATACAAGTCTCGAATGGCGTGTTTACATTTCATTTGTCGATTTAAAAGAGAAGTGTTATTTCAGAGTTATTGTGTCTGAATTAAATAGTGGTGCGAGAAGAGGTGCAATTACCCTGCAGTTTGAATAGTGCGGGCTCTGCCGGCATGCTCACAGCCGATAAAATAGTCGTGCGCGAACATCGAGCTTTAATGTGCGCGAACGACAACCGACGAGACACCTAGCGGCGATCGCTGGTACCAAAATGAGACCCACAATACGTACTTGGTCATTTTCAAATGTATACGACTTTAAAAATATTTTACCCTGCTTCTTTCGAGATTAATTAGGACCTAGATTCCTTAAATTGTCGTTTAATATTCACAAAATTGAGACCCAGTTCGCACAGATTGACTGTAACCACGAACGGTAACCACGGTAACCACGAACAAGTATTTTCCTTATGTGGTTGCCCAACTTACGCGACAAAAAACATACCTTTTGAAAAATGTATCTATATGTGTCTATATATATGACTTTGATACAGGACCCAGTATACGCAACTCGTCACCTTGTTTTTTTGGTCAGAATTGAGGCCCAGAATACTAAAGGCCACCTTGTGGTTTCCCCACCCACCCACCTCATTGGGGACCAGGAGCCTCCTTATCGTCAGCGCGCCACTGTATGAGAAGAAAGAAAAATAGCCAATGGCAAAAACTGGTGGAGGTTCCTAAGGAAAGTATAGGAAGAAAAGACTATGTGGGGAAGCGCTAGGCAGAGAAGAAGATGAATGTGGCACGCCCCCCCCCCCCCGTACCCACCCAACTTCAAATTGGAAAATAGGGTTTGATATTGATTGATTTTATTGGGCTGATTCCCCACCATTTTTTAATGGAGGTCTGGGCCTCTGTTAATTAGTTGATTCATTATATTTTTGCTATCAGAATTTTGCAAACAACGCTTTAAACATTTTAATTTTTAATAGAAGGAATATTTTTAAAAAATAGTAAGCCTACGAGGCGAGGCGAGCTAGGACTAGGCTAGGGAATAGGGTGAATAACTGCTGGTTTAAAGATGTGTGTGTTAAAGTGTGGCTCGTTGGTCTGTGGTTAGCGTATCTGCTTCCAGTGCAGAAGGTCCACGGTTCGATTCCCGCTAAAGTCAGAAGTTTTTTAACTTCTGATTTGGACTTAAGTCCATCAGTTCTTGTCTTAGGAGTTTGTAAACGGTGACTTTGGAGCCGTCCTAGCAACGAAGCACATAATAAATTCAAAGTTGTTCTGAATCGGCCTTGTTGATTCTGGCGCTCATCCGTGGGTGTTCGCACTGTCCATACCACTGATTGCTATATTTCCTATTAAAAATATTGATCTTTGTTTGGTTCGCTCACTCGTCGATTGCGTCGGGGCCTACAGGGTTGGCTTGGTCGCTTTGATTTACTGTCCCCCACTGAAAATCAGTTATATAACTGAGTGGGTAGACTCTAAATCCAATTTATTTATTTATTTATTTTTTATAGAAATGTGTTAGTAGGCCTACTAGGGTATGTGAAATAAAGTTAATGTGTAACTCACTGCATTGTAAATTAATATATTCCAGCACCATTCACTTGGTCATCTTGGTCCTCCTAGTCTTCTTTTTTTGGCAATAGGTCAAGGCCTAGAAGTAGGGTTAGGTTCTTCGGAGAATAGTCATTAATATCAGTTTCACTTTTAAACCTATTACCACGAAATAATCTCTTCTTACCACAATCGAGGCATGATTCAAGAAAACAAAGCATTGCAGTTCACGTGTACACATCATTTAACAGAAAAACGCGGAAAAACGAATAGAAAATACGAATCACACGCACACGCGCCGCGCGCGACAACACGCATGGAATTTCACAAGTGCCAACCTATGAATGATATTTCACGCTAAAACAAAACAAATTTGCTAACTCAATAACTTCTAGTAATTTTTTGGTCGACGACTGAAATTTTTATGCGGTCATCAAAGAGGCATTCAGTAAGTCCACAGAAAAGTAAAATCATTTTTTTGCATAACCCGCCACACTTTTTTCCTAAAAGGGTATTTATTCGCAAACTAAAAAAAATCATTCAGGCAAACGAGTTATGTGGTCATCTGCAGGATTTTCACAAGGGAGGCAAAGGCGAAGCAAAGTATTTTTAATTTACTACTTACAGCAACTCAAACTTAACTTTTGGACAGTATAAATGCAAAAATAATAATAAAATAAAAAATTGTATTTATCTACCCTAACTGAATTTCAGTGGGGGTCAATAAACTAAAGCGACTAAGCAAAGTTAGTCAACCCTGTAGGCCCCGACGCAACCGACGAGTGAGCGATAACCAACCAAAGATCGATATTTTTTGTGCGAAATATCAGTGGTATGGACAGTGCGAACACCCGCGGATCATCGCCAGAATCAACAAGGCCGATTTAGAACAACTTTGAATTTATTATGTGCCTCGTTGCTAGAACGGCTCTAAAGTCACCGTTTACTAATTTCTAACCAAAGAACTGATGGACTTAAATCAGAAGTTAAAAAACTTCTGCCTATAGGGGGAATCGAACCCTGGATCTTCTGCATTGGAAGCAAAAACGCTAACCACAAGACCAACGAGCCATGCAAAAATGTAGGGTGCATCACATAGCTACAAGTACAATTTATGTGTTGTGCTGTAGTTGCAAAATCTGTGGCCACATTTGTTTGAAGGCTACATACAAGCATTGATTATCTTTAATCAATGATACAAGGTCCACTGAGTTTCCGCCAGGCTTTGCTGCCGCGCACAGGCATGGCACAGGCCGATCGCAAGAGCTCCGCTAGGAGTATATCCAGAGGACCTTGGGCTACATCAAGCCCTTCTTTAATCAATGGTTGCATGAACAAAGATATCTGTGTCTGCAGATTAGCCTCTGCAAATTGTTAACATACGTCGGGCAAGTTGCGACTCCTATGGACGTGTCAACCCTGCCTTTATTTGTACTGCAGGCAATATTGTATACTAAAAATAGAAAAAAAGATTTCAACCAATTCTTCTACAGTACGGTACGGTACATACTACACAGTATACTGGCGCACGCAGGATTTTTGTTTGTTGAACAAAACTTCCAAGACTTTGTCTGGAGTAACTGGCACGTTCTCATGATTGTAAGCCAAAGCAAGGCCGTTCAGACCATTTTCTGTGATCGTGCTACGTACGTAAGATTTCCAGTATTTCACGGAAGAGAAGGGCCTTTAGAAGGAGCATGTAGTGATTGGTAATGTAGCCAGTGTTGGGTCAGTTCTTTTTTAAAATGAACTTTCTAACTGTTCAGTTCACAGCTCAAATAATGAACTTTTAAAAAGTTCAAGTTCTTTTAAAACCTAAAATTTTAAAAAGTTCAAGTTCGTCTAAAATAAGAACTAAGTTCTTTTAAAAGTTCTTTTGTAAAAAGAACACTATTTTATTAAAGGCTGGCGTAAAATGAACAAAAACACGAGGAAAAACATTAGGGGTGTTCGAGTACCAAACTACTCGCGAGTTTGAGTCGAACAAAAGTGTTGAGCTGTCTTTGATCGTGTTGATGATTTGTACAACATTCTCGTCGACCAGCTTGTAAAATTATGGCAGATACTTAGCATTTTAGGCTTCCAAGATTTTTTTTTTCGAATTAGTTGGCGTGCATCGTTTAACTTCGTGAATCGTACGTGACCTTGTCGTAAACAGCTGAACGTGCGTCAACGTAGGCCTACGATGGAACAACTATTAGTTATTGTTTTTAAGCGTCGACGGCTGCTCGACGCACGGAACGAACTTTCAAATGAACTTTCTAAAACTGAAAAGTTCGTTGTCAAAAAGAACTTTTAAAAGTTCAAGTTCATTCATTTAAAAAAGAGTAAGTTCGCTGAAAAGTTCACAAAAAAAGCTTCTTTTTAAAAGTTCCTTCCCCAACACTGAATGTAGCCATTAGTAAGTGTCTAGCTAAAGGCTTTGTTCCCTGGCAAAATTGATGCAAAATGATCGTACAGGAGATTGTTAACAGTATTGTGTATGACTGGCCAAAGATCAAAATCTCAGAGACAAAAATGTGCATTCATTTTTAAAACAATGCCTACATTTTTCCATTGATCAAGATATTTTTTGGGGGTCATACTCAAGAAGGAACTAAATTCAAACTTTCTTATTTATACTATTATGGCCTAAGCCTAGTATTTTTAATGTTTTTATTGATATATTATTAATTGATACATAAGTATCATTATGCATGTTCCTACCTACCTGTTTAATCCACCATACAAACATGTTTAAGCTTATTGTGGCCCACACACAGGTCTTCCTGACCTCTTTGGGCTTCCAGTAAAAAAAATCTTATATAACTACATTTAAAACCTTATAATTAGGAATAAACACGGTTCTCTTATACCTATGTAACAAACTGTACTTATACTGGAATAAAACTCAACTTTGTATTGTATTTGTATTGTATTGAATTTTAAATCCTTACATATGGCTTTTATTTATTTATTTTGGAAGATGAAAACAGAAATAGCTGCAAATCCTCACCCAAGCCTTTTAGTCTTCTGTGTAAACACTCATTATTTATTATTTGTGCTAATTAAAAAAAATATAGCAGTCAAGATTTTTTGCCTCTGGTGGGTGGGCCCCGAGGGGTTAACCCTCCCCCCTCAATGCACCACTGCTATAGTAAGCATGTAAGAAACATGAAAAGTTAAGATGAAAATTCTAATAAGGTTGTCAAAATTTGAGCAAATTTAGAACATGGGATCTCTTGCAAAAGCCCGCCTCACAATCAACTACTCTACAATGAGCGGTAAATTATGCATGCCTCTTGATTACAACTAACATATGTCAAGGGATTATTACTAGGAAAACGACAGACGTCGTTAGATGGGTGAGCGAGTCATGTGTTGAGTACCCGGTAACATTCCCATTTTGGTTTTGGTTTCTTCCTTATATAGCCTAGAGTGGCACATTATGACCTTACATTTGATGCGCCCTTATTCAAACAGTAAACTCAAAACCCTATTGTTTATTTATAAAATTATATAATATCAATCGATTTAAATGCAAATGTTCCAGGGTAGGGCCTACTCAACTCATGACTCGTCTAACAACGACTTTGGCGTTTTCCTAGTCTTTAGTTGGCTAAGGCGCCTGTACACCCGGAATGTGCGATACCTGGGTTATGCCCGGGTTCAAACAATGGTCGAGATAGATTTTTTATATTTTCTGGATTGTATTCAAGAATTAAATTATAGAACATGTTTTGAAATGCATATACAGTACATTACTATGGAAAACATTGCCAGTACAAAATATGTGTAAAGATTTCAAGGTTTACTCAATCTGCCAGCGGAATATGGGGCAATAGCGTGAAAGATTCCATACACCTTGGTCACCGCATACAATTTTCACAGCCTGACAAATAAAAATCTCCAAGAACAAAACTTTTGTCGTTAAAATCAAATCCTACACATTTGCAGCCTACTTTTCAATATTTTTTTGTAGGTTTTAATCGCAACGGATTTTGCTTATTTTGTTAGTAGTTCTCAGTTAGCTCATACCAGATGTCCGTTTAAAATCTCAGCTCAATCAGTTCAGCGATTTGGTGAACACACACTATCACAAAGTGACAAATTTCTTGAATTGTGATTCTCAGTCACTGCACACCCTCATCAGATAAAAATATTTTAATCAAAGATGCTTTTCTCAATCTAGAAATACTCTTTTGTGGCAAAATAACTACTTGGGCTATGTCATTTGCAACAAGGTAGTGGTGTGCCAGAATACAGACATGACTTTACATTAGTTAGGCATTAGTCACCATCTCAAAATCAAGTTTTTGCAGTGTAGACTTGCTTGCAATCAAAGTCAGTGGAGATTTTTCTCTACCGCTTCACTTCAAAGCAGTTCAGAAGCCACTGAATATTGGCAGTGTCTATGACCACAGGCAGTTGTTACCAATGGATTTCCCAAACATTATCACTTACAACTTACAAGGTACAATAGTTTGGCCACCTTTGCATTACGCATCTTTGTGCATAATGGGGTTGTAGATTCATTTATTTCAAATGTAGCCCCTCCCCTACTAAACTAATCGGTAGTCATCAAATATTGACAATTAACATTGATTAAAGGCTTTCTTTAATCAATGCTATTGCTAGGTAAAACACCTACTCAAATTTTAAGTTTATTCCTTCATCAACTCCAAAACATTTTGACATTCAAACTGTGATTTTAGGGTTTCTTTCAACTTGAGTTAGATTTACTACCACCCACATCTATTGTCCTTACTAGGACAAGAAGAGCAAATGAGAGCAAGATCTATCAGCATCACTGCATAACCTAAAATAAAAAATAAGATGCTGCAAGTTGTAACACTTAAGTTCACCTTTCCTAGATTTGTGCATCACGCTAATTAGTAGTTGTTAACTAAGTGTGAAAAAGGCCTACTGGCTAGTTTAGTTTAGATTGGAGAAGAGTTAACAGGTTGGGAAAGAATAGATAACAGAACTTCAGACTGAGGGCAACAACACTTCACCTGCTGATGATAACAGCTAATTTAAAGTTATTATTTACTACAATTCAGAAATTAAAAAAGTCCGCCCCGACCGGGAATCGAACCACGGATCTCCCGCATTCCAGAAAGGCGTCTTAACCACTAGACCATCAGGACGGGTACATTTTAAACTCTGAATTGTAGTTGCATTATACATCTGAATGGATGGAACAGTACTGCAACGAATATCTGCTGCCTTTGAACTGACCACCAAACATTAATTATAATGTCATTACCTTTACGCAGGTATGAGCGAGGGTTTATTTCTCGATTTGGTTGATCGGGAAACACTCCCGTAGGTGTAATTGTTATTATTTACTACAATTCAGAAATTAAAAAAGTCCGCCCCAACCGGGAATCGAACCACGGATCTCCCGCATTCCAGACAGGCGTCTTAAGAGGATGGGATAGTAGCGAAATTAAAACCACGCAAAAATATGTTTTTTCGTGATATCTCGAGAACGACGCAAAATATCTAAAAACTGATTCTAGACCGAATTGTGGTTTTGTTCGAGCTATATAATGCAAGAAAAAATATTGTAATGTGATGGTAATTAAGTTTTTAATTAGAAATTTAATTAATTAAATGCATATTTTAGATATAAACCGCACCAATTATTATATTTGAATATTTTTTCTTGCATTATATAGTTCTAACAAAACCACAATTCGGTCTAGAATCCGTTTTTAGATATTTTGCATCGTTCTCGAGATATCACGAAAAAACTGTAATTTCGCGTAGTTTTAATTTCGCGAGTATCCCATCCTCTTAACCACTAGACCATCAGGACGGGTACATTTTAAACTCTGAATTGTAGTTGCATAATACATCTGAATCCGATCCGTCGTGAGTCGGGAGATCCGTGGTTCGATTCCCGGTTGGGGCGGACTTTTTTAATTTCCGAATTGTAGTAAATAATAACAATTACACCTACGGGAGTGTTTCCCGATCAACCAAATCGAGGAATTTAAAGTTGTTCGTTACCTTAATTGGGCTTTGCTCTGCCACTTTCTCACACTCGTAGTCATAATCATAGCGCCACCGTGGTTCAAGCCCAGTCTAGATGATCCACACTGCCGAGCCAAAGAACTACGTGGTGCGAGTCATTCAGTCACGGCCTACTATGTTGATGATTCATAGCAGTTGGGGCCAGTACTACGGTGGCGCGACCTGTGAAAAGCTTTGCGTGCAAAGCCCAATTCACAACACGTTCGTCCTTCTGGAACTCATCAAGCGGATGGTGGCCACTAAAAATCAGCCAATTAAATACTACAATGAAAACTCACCTGCAGTAGGGCCATGCAAGAAGTTAATTCTGTAAAGTAAATTCTGAAGTGTTGCCGCCCACAGCCCTCCAGTCTGAGAGTTGTTTTTTAGTCTTCCCCAACCTGTCGACTCTTCTCCAATCTGAACAGTAGAAAAGTTGGGAAGAAATGGATACTCAGTAGGTACTAGATGAATTGAGTTTGCATTCTACAATCACGAAACCACTTTATTGCTCCTTTCACTTGAAACCTTTTGAAGTTCTTACAACCTTATAATTAGGTACAGTTTAATGCTGCCAAGGACGATTGAATGTTCATGGAAGTTCTTCTTGCTTACTTGAATGGTTGGGCCATTCGCAATGGGACAAAATTCCCTTGAGGTCAAAGCAATGCCAAGAAGGTATTGACCAATAAATATCAAACCTTTTGTTAAAAGCTATTAAATATACTGCTGGCCAAAAGCACTCAACATGGTGTACAGTATTAATAATAAATTTTGCTTATGGCATATTAATTATCGAGTATCGACGAATTACAAAGCAGAATTAGATAACATTTTATCATAATACGATTAATTTTAATACTCTGATTAATTCAATTACAGTCTCATTTAACAGGTAATTGTTTAGGATAATTCATTCTATAGTTGGGTATGCATTTTATAGTCAATATTCTAAAAAAATAAAATAGATGTTGTTTTAAACTCACTTCCTATATTTGTCTTTTTTGTACCCAAGTCTATATGCAGGCCTACATTTGGGGAGGAGAGGGGGGGGGGGGGTTGGGAGGAAACATGACAAATTAACAGCTTTAACCTTGATTGGACATCCAAAATGATTGCACTGCAATCACTTGCTGATAACGTTAGTTGTCATCTGTCGACGTAATTTGGTCAGTCAGTCACAAGTCAGTCATATTGAAGGTAAAAAATACAGAGCTTGATGTAGGCCTACCCTTCAACTTCATTATTAGGCAATTATGTTAACGCATAACTAAAACCATTTCGTACAGTAAAATAAAAAGTTATTGAAAGTATGTGCCTTAATGGATTACGCTCACACATTCAAACATTTCAAAGATAATTTGTGCAACGTAATGTCCATTCATTCTTAACAACTGGCATTCATCCCCTCATATCGCTGTGTTGACAAGTCTTAGTACGTCCATTACATTATCTTATCTTACATAACTTAGTTAGATGCGTCAAGTCACCATCATTAATAACGTGGGTTGTTACGGAACCATATTCACCCATCCAAGGGTCCTAAACTGCGTCTTGTGGCAGCATTGGAGGCAGTAATGGCAATACAAAGCACTCGAGTGTCTTCAGCCAATCGATCACTATAAAGTAGTCATTAAAAATTAACATAATTTAATAATAAAACAATAATAATCAAGGGCATCGATACCAACCAATCCCACAGGGTTGTTTGTTGCATTAGAATGTTTGCTATAAATTAGAGTTCATTGCAAAGCTCAATTGGTTCCTTTGATCATGGCCACAACTGAATGAACAATTGTGTTCCACGTACTATGTGTTATAATTAAGTTGTATTGTTATGTTGTGTGTTATTCCTGAATGTCCAATGGACCAACATTGATGGCTCTTCGATATTTAACGGGTGGTGGCGCACTGAAGAGGTAACGCTGCACATCTGTTGGTCGATCGGAGACTGGGCGGGCCAGCAAGCTAACCTTGGATATCCCGTCTGTCTGTGCATACGGCGAAAACAATTATCACCAGAAACAAGGCTGTTTGCTTAGTGTATGGTTCGGAACCGATGCTGACCCTCGGTTGGCCAGTCGTTCTACGGGCCACGAAGAAACTGGCGAACTCACTTCTTATCTTGTAGTAAGGCTTTCTGTGACCTAGTCAAGAGTTGAATTTCTTGCTACATTAATCTGAAAGAATAAAAATAGAACTGTCAATGAAGAGAAGTGCAAGTTGTTTGTGGTTACATGAGGTTCCAAATGCAGTTTGTGCAACAAACAATACATTTCTACAGACATATTATACTTTTTGCAGGGAGGGAGCAATAAAAAAAGTCATGTGAGTGTGACCCTACTGGGCTTCCCACCTAATTTTTCAAACTTTCAAAACAAGTCTAGACTGGCCTAGACGTGTTTGTCGTCTTACCCATCAGGATAATGAGCTGGGCTCATTGAAATGACTAATTAGTTGCTGAGAATTCGGGGCAGCCCTAGCAAGAGAGTTCTAGCCTCACTAGAACTGTAGATACAGACTTGGAGGTTATGTTCTTTAAGTGCATCACTGAATGCATCCGTCAGAGGCAGTTTTGGATGTGGTGCAGCTATGTCACATTTTGATGAGCATCTTATGCCTCAGCTAGGGCTGTGCGAATATTCGACTTTCGAATAATATTCGCGAATAGTTTTTTTCCAATATTCGATTCGAAATTCGAATAGTAACTATTCGAAATTCGAACTATTTTGGCTTCATTGCGAGTCTCGCGGTAACTGTTGAAAAGCCCGCTAAAAGTGCAAGGAGTTTGAATTTTCGCCGCCAGAGCTCGACTTTGGTACAAGTTCAAGAAGTTTACGTTTTCGCCGATAGATCGCGCTAGCGTCGACTAAAGAAAAATTTCGTGATGGAAACAAAAATGGCATCAAAACCTTCATAACCTGTCTTTGAACTGCTTCATTGTGATTGTTTTGAAGAGTGTTCGTTGTCTTTGCGACTTTTTAATGATTAAATCAATTATTTTGGTGTTCTTGTGCTGTATTAAGTTGTCGAAGATGACGACGCGTTTGCAAGGCATTTGCCTTCAAGTTCAAACCCCATTTGGGACTTGTTGATCTTTTGACATAGGGCCTAGGCCTACTACTTTGGGCCTAGGCCTAGGGCCTACCCTAGACCCTGTATAAAATATGTTCTGTTGATTGATTCTAGGCCTAGGCCTAGACCTAGGCTTTGGGTTTAGAAAGCCCTAGCCTAGACTAGCAGCTAGGCCTTGGTGTCACTGAAATTAGTGAGCCTAGGCTTAGTCTAGGGCCATCACTTATCTTTGTGATTAGGACCAGTCTAGGCCTAGGACCTAGGTACCTAGGGCATGTTATCAAGTCAGACTTGTCTTGATTTGTGGTAGGCCTAGGCCTAAGCCAAAGGAATTGGATAGGCCTAGGGCCTACACAAAGGCTAGGCCCTAGGTTAAGGCTTAGGCTAGGCAAGGGTCTAGGCCTAGGCATGTTATTAAGTCACACTTGTCTTGATTTTCAGTAGGACCTAGGCCTAGGCTCAAAATATAAGCTCCTACATTTATCTTAGGCCATCTATTGTCTATGGTTTTTTTATTTTGCTGCAACATCACCCCTCATCAGTTACTTGAAAAGACACGTGGATATGTTTCCTCCTTTAAAGATAGCAAGCCTAAGGTAGGCCTAGGCCCTAGGCCTACATACAAATCTTAACGTTGATCTCGCGTAAATATCAAACACTAATTAATAAAACTCAACTTAATGAAAATAGCTGTTATTTAAATCATTATTCGAAACTATTCGAAAGAAAAAATTATTCGTTATTCGTTATTCGATATTCGAACTTTTTGCATTTGAATATTCGGTATTCGATTCGAACTGAAAAATCACTATTCGCACAGCCCTAGCCTCAGCAAATTGGGGAATTCACATAAGAAAAACAAATTATAGGCACAGTGTAAGAAAGGCGACATAGTCACATGTTTTTAAATGATTAGTTTGCAAATTAGCAATGTTTTTGACGGAACATCACCTTTTGAAGGAAATGGTGGTGGGGGTATCACTATCACATGACTGTTTTCACAATCGGCAGTGGGCGTTTTAATTTATTTGCTCTTAGGCCAAGAATGTTGAACCTAAAGACAAATGTGTCAATGTTAAAAGGGAGATATGACACGAAACAATGCTTTCAGTTTATTCAGTAGGCATTTCACCAACTGTCCGGTATAAAATGAACCCACGGCTATTAGAAGTTAGCGGTTAGTTATTGAGTGGCTCGATCTAGAGTGTTACGGCTGGTGTGTGCCATGGATAGGCGGGAAAGAGTTGCAGGCTTGTATTTGTTGAAGTGACACGGAAGGGAGCAGGTCCACAGGAACTCTTGTTGGAGGGAAAGACCGCGGCAGGTTGAAAAGGCCTAAGTAGTCGTTCGGGTCACCTGTGTCTTGAAAGAGTGACATGTGCAAGTTTAATAAGTAGAGATGTGCAAAAATGATGACAATAAAATTTGCGAATTTTTTAAAAGTTGCAATAATCCCTTCAAATTCAGTTGAATCTCCTGAATTGTGATTGAATGGCACCAATTTCCAATTTGCGAAATTTTAGTTAATACAGCGAACTAGTGGCGAAATTAGTAATTATGTCTTAAACGCAAATTAGGTCACGAAATTGAAAAAGTTTTTTCAAAGTTTTGGTAGAGGTGCCGTAGTCAAAATTAGATTAATCCTGGCTGGTACATATTATTGTGGAGGTGCCGGGTCATACAACGTGATTGTGAGATCGGAATAGTCGTTTGAACGTGAGTAAGCTCAAAATACTTCAGATCCATATCAAAAGACATTACCAGTAATTACACAAAAATGCATAATTTCGTAATTTTGGTGGAGGTGCCGGGTAGTCAAATTAATTCTGGTAAAAACTAGGGTTGCCGTCGATAATCGAAATATCGATCGATTATCGATATCAGTAATATGATATGATAATCGATTCAAGTATTTTGATATGATATGATATGATTATCGATTTAAATAGTGACATCGATGTTTTCGCGGTTTACCATGCTTAAAAATGCCGCGCTGTCGTATCAACGCGCCGATTGGTTGTCGGAGTAGCCAATCGCTGCTCAAGTATAATGCCACGCCCACCGCCGCCAGTGCGCATGCGCTCGCAGCGCGATACAAGGCGATACGAAAACATCGCCCGGCCCGATTGCGATGTATTCAGTACGGCTCGACGTGTTGTGGCGTGAACTTCTCTAGCGTCAGTCTGCCCAATTATATTGAATTCGTGATGTTTCTTCCGTCCCAAACCCAAAGAAGATATTTGCCATTACTTCTGACGCTGCCTAACAAGATGAGTCAAGTGTGGCAGTTTTTTATTATTCAAAGAACGACGACGAGGAGGTTGGGAGGAGATAAGGCTGTGAGCTCGAATGTCGATGAGATCTCGCCACTATCTCTCGCTCGCTAGATGCGCGTACTGTTGGAACACGTAAACAGTGACACCCGATGCAAGTCAAGACGTATTAAAATATAGGCTGTGTAATTGAAATTCAGCCCTCAATTTTATTTTAAACATTCTAATCCTTAATGATCTATTGTATTAGTGTTACAATTTTGCGTTTTTTCTGCTTCCTAGGCTCAATTTGGAATTTGATATGATAATCGATTTGGGTCTATGATATCGATATATTTCGATATGATAATCGATTCGATGCCTCCGATTATCGATCACGATTTTCACATCGAACGGCAACCCTAGTAAAAACGGTAGGAAACTTTGAAAACTGAAGGCTGAAATTGAGCTTAAAATTATCACTGATGCTGAACTTCACTCTCATGTGCTTGTTTTTCTTTTTAATGATTAAAATTAGGGATGTGCGGGTACCCGAAAAACGGGTAATTTTCGGGTAGGTAAAATTACCCGACCTCGGGTCGGGCCGTCAATTCCTACCCGAAAAAGTCGGGTCGGGTAGAAGTAATAAAGAAACACGCCAATCTGCTCCTTTTAAACCTCCCGCTCACACGCCAAACGAACAGCTGACGTCGGAGCGGACCAATCGCTACGACGTGGGCGCGGCTATGCTATGATGCTGTGTCCTTGGCTCTTCCCGTCTTCCGGCGCTGTCCCCGCTGGAGTAATAGGCCCTAGGCCCCTACTGACCGTCATTACTCGTCTTCTGGTTATTCAACGCTAATAACGGCATAAAGCAAGTTGAATATTACGTACGTAGGCGAATGGTGAAAAAGAAACAACGCTAATAAACATCGTCTAATGCCTAGGCGGCAGGCCTAGAAGTCCGATCTAGTGCGCATCGTTGCGCGCAGCAGAGCGTTGGGCGGAGTCAGACCGAAAGGCTGGTGCAAACGCGCGATTTCGTCAGATGCATGGCTGGTACAAACGCATGATTTCGTCGGCCGGAAGAGAAAAATACGCGATCGCATCGGTTTTTCTTGGGGTTGGGTCGGGAATATTAGAAAACGATCGTTACGATATTATTTCCGAGAATAACGAACGATTGATGCAGGAAAACGATAATAGGGGGGTTTCAATGTACTAGGCCTAGGCCTACTCAAGGAAAAGTTCATAAGACGCCGATTTGGAAGTACTTCATGTCAACACAGCCCAGAGTAGCTACCTGCAACCAATGCAAAACTGTTTTCTAGGATTTTTTTTTTTTAAATGAATTCACAAATAAAAAAAAATTCACTACCCGAGCCCGACCCGAGCCTACTTCAATAGGGAATATTCCACTTCATATTTTATATTTTATTTTAATTCTTATTCATGTCTTAATAGTCACTGCACTTTTTTTTATTTAAAAAAAATGTTTTTTGTGTAATTTAAACACGAAGTAAATTGGACCCCCAGTTTGCGCGCCAAAAACGAGCGTGCGCCATCTTTGGACGATACTACGTCATAACCAGCCCCCTGAAACTGCCATAGAGAATTCAAGGGAGAAGTTTAGTGAGCCACCGAGGCCTGACGTAGTTTGACATAGTTCGTATGACCATGCGTGGGAGAGCGCTGGTGGCAATCTCGTCACATCTCGTGAAATCTCGCTTTGGATCTCGCGAATTTGAAAATAATCGGTTTGTTTTGCCTTCGGTGACGTTTCCTGTTTGAACAACTCTACAAGATGAAATAATATGCCCCACTAGCCCTACATATACGCATCAAGTAAGTACATTTAAAACTAAGGCTTACGTTTAACATAGATCGTATTTCTCAAATCCTATGGTGGTTTATTTTTGTATGAAATTGCGAACAAAGCTTGGGCATTGAATAACCAGTATAGGAAGGGATTGGATACACAAAGGCTTGGGTTCTGCCCTTGGCTCACTGTCAGCTGTCATGTTTTTGAGTTTGTATTTTCGATGGGTTTCTCTTGACTAGGGCCTAGCCCCTAGGCTTACTAGGGCTAGGCCTAAATCTTGCGTATACCTACATATAATAAAAATTATAAGGTTCTAAGTTACGTAGTGCCTGGCGTAGGCCTACCTACAAAGCCAAGAACCCAAGATGTAGCACCATTAAATAACCAGGAATTGGATACACAAAGGCCTAGACGAAAGCCTAGCCCTAGCACTAGCTAGGCTAGGCTAGAGCCTACATCTTGGCTTTGGGCATTTTGGTAGGAGTATTTAAAAACAACCTGTTGAGACTTGGCCTTAAAAGATTCTGCTGTTTGTATCAGCTTTTATTGTAGTAGGCCTAGGCCCCTACGCCTAGCCGGTACTCTTTCGGTTGGTATGGGATGGCCAAAGTACCTACAAAACCTTTGAAAAAAACAAGTGATGATAAACTGGCCATACGGTAGGCCTACCAACCGAAAGAGTGCCGCCTAGCCTACCTAGGCCTACCTTATGTGTTCTAGGTGCTACAATCGTTTAATTCTAGTCTAGCTACATTTGACTAGGGCCTAGCATAGTAGATGCTCGGCTGTTTCTAACGTCTATAGGAATGTCAGGAATCACCCACTTGTAAACATCAGGAATGATCGATCTAGCCTCTGAACTACTAGGGCTAGGCTAGGCCTATCATTCAGAAAATCATTTATGCCCAGTAGGCCTAGGCCTATAGCCCTAGCCAATGATTCAACTTTTGTTTGGTAAGCATGCCTACATTTTGTTGCCAGTTATTGTATTGCTTTCCTTTCTCTCTCTGTGTGTGTAGGCCTTATATTTCTGTGAATGTCTTTCAATAATCATTCTGAATTTCCTAATTCATTTTGTTTTTCTATGCAATGAGGCTATGCAATGAGCTGTGGGCTGAATTATCAGGGAGCAATTATCTGATTGGTGTAGTCGTGCTTTGTTCAGTTAGGCCAACAAATTGATTTGTTTTAAAATTTGAGGTTGTGTCCTAGACAGTAAGCAAGGGCAAGTGAATTTAGGTACCAATTACTTTTTGATGAATCCATAATTTAATTCCCAATAGTGTTGTAGGCAGTATTGTGCAACTTTTACATTCAATAAACACATAGGGCTACAAACATAATTAGGCCTACCTAGAATGAGTAAACAAACATTGTAAAGCTGTCTGCGTATTGTTGTAATTGCTAGGCTTACCGCCTACGTGTCACTACATATTTTCTCCTTTTCTGGTTTCAGGGGTTCATCTCAGACGACTCGGACTCCGCCAAGGTCCAAACATAAACCACAAGGAAGCTGATCATTTGCAGAACTCACCTCTGACCCAGCACCTCCCTGCTCCAGAAAAATGCACCCCGGCCTACCTATTTAATTTGTAAATTAGGGCCTATGTGTTTTACATTTATCAATTCAGTTACCAAAACTCTTAGGCCTACAAAGGAGGACAATTTATATTCAATTATTGAAATGTAGGTTTACGTTACTTCCCCAAGGAAAGTTTGTGAGATATTGATATTACATATTTAATGGACAATATACCGGTACTGCTTTTCTATTGAAGCCTAGCCTGAGATGTGTTTATATTGATAAGACACTGTTATTTGTTATTATTAGGCTCTTATAGGATATGCCTACAGTTCCACTTTGTTACTAAAACATCGTGTGATAACACAATTGAATAAAAAACCGGTTATCAAATTGATATTTTTCATTTTTGGTGTTGTGTACCCTAAACATGACCTCTTGTTCCAACTTAACTGAATAATTATTGTGATTTACCTATAATATTATGTAGGCCTACTTGTCTTACTCTATTGGGCAAAAAACTTGCTTTATTCCTGATTTCCTGCATAATTTTAATATGAACATACTGGTAAGTTTCATTCACAAATTGATTATTGATTTCACTTGGAAACAACTTGTTTTGTATGTTAATTTCACTAGTTTTTCACTGTTCTTTAAGAGAAGAATTTAATTACTTTTGTAATTAAATTTCCCTACTAAAGAATAGTGCAAAGTAAGAAAAGTGTTTAATTAACATGCAATTTTAAGTTCTTTATTTGTGTATTTCTCTATTGTATTGTCATTATTATCTAATAGTATTGGTTATGTATGTTCATATTTTCTTATTATGCAGATTTTGAATAAATCAAGTTATTTGCATCAATGGAGTGAGATAAGTAAGTGCATTACAAGAAAAATCAAAGTTCACAATCAATTTGAATGTCCCTCCCATTTCCCCCTCCACTTCCAGTTAGTTAACTGACCACCCGACAGATGGCGCTAGTAGTGGCAAAGACTTCCCTAGCCCGACCTATGGCAGTTGCGCATCTTAACCGACAGGTTATATACTACCATCTTTGGTCATAACTGTGCTGAGTCAAGGCCAATTGGAAACGAAATGTACGTATATTTGTACATATTTACATACAGACGGCGGTGCTCGCCCATCCGCTCAACACAAACAACTCCACAAGGATGTACATTTTCACCGTCTTTTGTTTTTCTTTTTTCGTATGTGACAGGAGATTTCGCGAAATCATTGTGATAAAGAATAACGAGCATTTTGTCTTGAATTTTTGCATAGCCTAGGACTATCATGGTATTCTTTATCTACAAAAGGCTTTAATTAGTCATCAAAGTAAGGTTTTTGTGCAGGATGTGTCAGAACATGGATCAGCAGGCCTAGGGTTGGCAAGTTAAGCCTAGGGCTTGTCAAGTGAGTAATTTTAGTATTCACATACCAATGCCTATATCCTACAGGAACGATTGGCCTAGACTGTTGTATTATAAATAATTTTCTACGTCAAGGCCTAGACCAAGGACTGTTTCAGTTTTGTTTTTTGATTCCAATGTCAACTTTTCTCGTTTTCCGGCTAGGCGTTAAATGTAAAATGTCCGCCATCTGTTTACATTACTGTAGGCTACGCTAGGCGCTGCTTTGTTTAAAACACCGCCGTCTTGATGTATATCTCGATCCTACTATAATACTATTCCAACATCTTTGGTCTGGATGTATGTTTATCCAGACGGCGTTGGATCAACACAGTTCTGACGTCACAGTCGTTTTTGCCGCTTTAAAAAACTGCTGCTTTTAAAACGGCTATAAATCACTGGATTATTATTTCACGGAAAAACAAAGTACATATTTGTAATCGGGACGAAATACTTCTTCTAAAAATCTATTCGTACAGTATTTGGCGGAAGTGGAATATTCCCTATTACCCGAGCCCGAGGGAACTTTCA
The DNA here is from genome assembly GCA_024449915.1 of Sweltsa coloradensis. NCBI lineage: Eukaryota > Metazoa > Arthropoda > Insecta > Plecoptera > Chloroperlidae > Sweltsa > Sweltsa coloradensis. The sequence goes on along the minus strand of JAMZAV010000039.1, from coordinate 786,800 downwards.
ATTACCCGACCCGAGCCCGACCCGAGTTCAAAAACCACTACCCGCACATCCCTAATTAAAATCAATCATAAATTATCCTGCTGGAACTTGTAATATTATTTATTTTTATTTTAGTTGTGTATGAGCAAATTGTGTTTTTTTTTGGTAAATCGCGACAAATCGCGAATTTTTATTGTTAAGGCGCGAATTTTCAAACCTTAAAAAACCATTTTTGCACATCTCTAGTAACTAATAAGTAATAATAAAGCGCCGTTTGAGTAAGCGTTTACAGTGCAGAAATCGGACATCGCGAGTGTTTAGGCGACAGTGTTTGCAGCGCATTTAGTGCACGAGACAAGTGCAGATATACCGTCGAGGTCACGTCAGAGGAACAGTCCAGGCTAGTTTTTTAGTTTTTAAAGTGTTCAGGGTTAGCCGACAGTTTTTCCTGCGCATTTAGTGCACGAGACTCAAAAGTCAAAATCATTGCTCAATCACTAGGGCCACAGATTTATGGTAAATAAAAAACTAATATTTCGTCATTTAAAATGGTAGATTTCGGGTTATAAATCGTCAAATCAAGGAAATTTCATCACTAAAAATTAAAAAATCATGGAAAATGCCAACAATATCGTCAATCGCCACTTGAATTTTTAGCATTTTTGGAACGGAATCAGCGCTAGATTAACCCTAGGGACTTAAATAAAGTAGCCTAGCAAGGATTAAGTGGGACTAAAATGAGCTTGGCCTAGGCTTAAGCCTAGAAAAGGTTAGGCCAAGAGCCTAGGCCTAGGCTAGGCTAGGCTAGGCTAGACCCTAATCTTACAATGTGGTTGTAAGGCCTAGGCAAGTACAAGGTTAGACCAAGGCCTAGAATGTGAAGCATTGCATTGCATTGCAGTGGTTGGTGGTCTTTTCTCATCCAATCCAGGCGACTATTACTGTGTTTGCACATCATTTTCCGTTATTACGGTCAAAAATATAAAAACCATGACGAAGAAATTCATGCACAGATCTGCAAACATAAACAGCTGCTCGAGTGTGGGCGTGGCCAGTGTGTCTACGGATGTGACGTCACACACACTACCACAAGATGGCGGTGCAATTGAGCATTGAGAAGGCACTGGAAAATATTTGTATCTTTGATTTTGAACCTCTTTGGAATTTTTACGTAAAACTTCGTTCAGGCCTAAAAATTTTGATTTTAGGCATCGGAATTTTCATTTTGATTTAAAATATGCGGAAAATTAACAAATTTCGTCTCAAATTCGCAAAATATAAGAAAAGTTCCAGAAATCGAGGAAAAAGCTAATTTCGCGCCAATTCGCGAATAGATTATTGTTCAGAAACCATTCAAAGTCACTTCATAACCTCAAAAATTGCTCAAAAACAAGTTTTTACTACATTTCGCAAATTCGCGCCTCGCGAAAATTCGGTGGCCCTATCAATCACTCATTGCTCAAAATACCTTGAAAGGTAAAGAAAAGTGAAAAAAAGGGGCTGCCCAATGATAAAAAAATAATATCTATATCGAAAGTGGATATAATATTCGATATCGAACTAAGTCTAGTATCGATATTGTTTAATATAGTTTTTTAATTTTTTTAACGTGTTATTATGTTCTTTGGGCGTAGCCAAGGCCGCCCGCCGGCAATGCAGACATGCCACTGTCCGTCACAATCGAGAAGGCAGATTCAAGGTTAAGATACCCCGCAAAGAGATAGAAGCAAACTGATTTCTCTCCCTCTCTCTCTCTCTCTCTCGGACTCTGTCTGACTGGACACTACTGTACTGTAGTGTAACAACTTGAGCTGCCTTATGCTTTGCTGATATGAATGAGATTGCACATGTGATCTTGTTATCTTATCTCATAGGCCTAAGTTATAAGTTCATAACATAAACAAAACAAAGCAGCAAGAGTCTTGGCCCGAAGCCAAACTGACTAGCAATATCAATTTATAGTTGGTGGTGTGGGAAGGGTGGGGGAGGGGAACAGCGCTGCAGAACCATAACTCACTGCCACACCAAGCATTTCTTGATTAAAAAATAAATAAAATGAAAATGATATATAGTTGTTGAATTTTTTTCTTCATATTGATATCGTTGGGCAGACACCAAAAAACTACATATTTTTCAACATTTCGCATTTATCACAAATGCAAAATTTACGTTGCCCTACACTACCCCTGTTCAAAATAAGGGTGCGGCTATTACTTGATAGTGGACTAGATTCGCGTGAATACGTGTGTTAAACTTTTAAGTCGCGAGTTACTCTGCCAACATGCAAAACATCAGTGTTAATAAACAACACCTCGAAGATCACTAGTGACAACATTACAGCAATCTTCAATAGACAAGAATGATGCAAAAGCAAAAGAAACACTGCCATGACATTTTTACCACATCATAAGTCACTAACATTCTTACAGGAAGTGTAGGTCTGCAAGATAATTTACTAACAAAAACTTTTAGTACTTAGTAGGGATAACATCGGGTACCCGGTTCTAGAAATTACCCGGAGCCGATTTTAAGATCCGGGTATATTTCGCGTCCGTTTTTAGGCTAATTCACCGGTTTAAATTACGCGCTACGTGGTTGCGGTCTTTCCCGCAGAGCGTGCCCGCTGCCTAAAGAGTAACTGGAGTCGACAACAGAGCGCGTTGCAAGCCATCACGTGCTTCCGTCCGTCTCAGCGAGTCGTGCCCATGCCACAAGTGCAAGAGAGAAAGATGCGGCAATAGAATCTCGGGCACTGCCGTCTGCGCGGTGCGCGTACGATCCAAAAGGTCCCCTGTATCTACTCCTAGCGGAGGTCTTACGAAGCTGGCCTGTGCGCAGCAGCGAAGCCTAGCGGAAATCCAGTAGACCTTGGATCCAACCAACTCACACTCACAGCTGCTGACAAAGATGGTTGGTGTAGAAGAATTCGAGATGCGATATACTTTCAACCGATTCACTAAATTCGTAATCACGACGCATAGGATTGTTAATCCTGGGCATAACTTCTTCTTCCCCAGGCTTATCTTGTGACGAGAGCTTCAGCGCTGGCGATAGTAGTGAGAGATTTTCCCACATGCGATGCGTGTTTGTTTTCCCCTGCTTTCTGCGCGTAGGCCTAGGCCTACCTACGACGAGTTACACTGCCTGTACTGTGTCATTGGTAAACTAATCTTTGGTGTAATGAAGAATGAAGATCATTGCCTAGTTATCAACGCAGTTCTTTATTTGTGTACGATCATTGCAAAAGTATCTAGAGACGGAGATGTAGTCTGTCGGTATGACCTTCAAACCAACTAGTAGACCTAGGAAATAGCGTTTCCACACATCGTGACGTAACAGGATCCGGTTACCCAGGTAATTTGAGTGCTGGAACCAGTTCCGAATTTTATTACCCCATGTCATCCCTAGTACCTAGCAAATACGTTATCATATTAATTGACACTTTGAAGGCCTACCTGCAAGAACAGTGATGTTTGATCCGGGCTTTGATCCTAGCTCAAACCTTGGAAGTACCATCGAGATGGGTCTATCTTTAGGACAATAGGACACACGGTTGGACCAACAACAGCAAAAGAAACATTTTTGTACTACTGAAAGTTGTTGATTGCATACTGGCAGCGAGTGATAGTAGGTAGCAATCCACATTTGAGAAACCCTGATAATCGAGGTAGGCCTACCTAAGGCTAAGCCACACTCACCTGTTACTAAAACTTGTCTTGGAAGAGGAACAGGTTATTCGTGGCGGCTACGGCGATGATGTTTTCCGTTGGATGCCACGCCGTGTGAAGGATCTTCTTGTTGAAGTCCAGACAGTCTACGCTGATGTCGTCCTTCTTGCGTTTACCACCCGTACAAACCTGCACAGAAAACAAGTTTTAAAAGATCTAAACTAGACAAGAGGTTCAAGTGCCGGTGGTCGAGATATCAGTAGGGTCCCGTATATTTGAATTCGACTATATGCTAAAAATCGTACGTAAAAATGGGACAAACATTATTAATTTTAAAACTATTTAGAGGAATAACATTTTGGGCTCAATTTCAATCACACACTAAAAAGTGTCAGACAAATTTTTGCCACTAGTTTTCAATAACTAGGCATATCTTATTATTAGGGATGTGCGGGTAGTGGTTTTTGAACTCGGGTCGGGCTCGGGTCGGGTAATTGAAAGTACCCTCGGGCTCGGGTAATTGAAGTACCATACCTGCCAACCTAGAAATATGAAAATCCGTACAATACTTTCGGGAAGGTATATCGGTCGCCCAATTGCCAATACGTGGGGAAAGGTGGATATTTGGGATATCTTAGATTCGATTTGGTGGGTTTTAGGTAGGGGTAGGGCCTAGGCCTAGGCCTAGGCCTAGAAAGCACAAAGAAAAATTTGTGGACTTGAAACCAACGTGATCAGACAGGCCTACAATAATTACCTAGGCCGAGCTTAATTACGCACAACGCACTCGAATACAATGAAAAACAAACTGTTTAGAACTGCAGGAAAAAGCCTAGGCTCAGCCTAATTACGTACACACAGCAAACAATAACATCACATCACTTCACTTCGTTTCACGAAATCAACGTTGTAACTTGTAACCTACAAATCAGCTCTTTTCTTTGGCATTCCTTGGGTGGCCTTGGAAGACGCGAGATATGACGAGATCTACAATTGGTTCATTCTATCACTTCACCCCACCCCCGCATGAACAACAGCCAATCGCGAGCTCTATTACAACCGGAGCGGGAGTAATTTCACATAGCGCGCTCAGAATGTGCTAGTAGCATTATTTTTGAATTTTAGTGGGAGATTTAAAAAAAGCCGTGGAAGTCTGAAAAATTGTACAATTTTATACTTGAATCGTACAATCGGAAGAATTGGTCAAAATCCGTACATTGTACGGGAAAAACGTACAAGTTGGCAGGTATGAAGTACCCTCGGGTCGGGCTCGGGTAGTGAAATTTTTTTTATTTGTGAATTCATTTAAAAAAAAAAATCCTACAAAACAGTTTTGCATTGGTTGCAGGTAGCCACTCTGGGCTGTATTGACACGAAGAACATCCAAATCGGCGTCTTATGAACTTTTGCTTGAGTATGCCTAGGCCTAGGCCTAGTACAGTGAAACCCCGCTATTATCGTTTTCCTGCATCAATCGTTCGTTATTCTCGGAAATAATATCGTAACGATCGTTTTCTAATATTTCCGATACGAAAACCCCAAGAAAAACCGATGCGATCGCGTATTTTTCTCTTCCGGCCGACGAAATCATAATCATGCGTTTGTACCAGCCATGCATCTGACGAAATCGCGCGTTTGCACCAGCCTTTCGGTCTGACTCCGCCCAACGCTCTGCTGCGCGCAACGATGCGCACTAGATCGAACTTCTAGATGAATTGCAACTTTGTTCTAGGCCTGCCGCCTAGGCATTAGACGATGTTTATTAGCGTTGTTTCTTTTTCACCATTCGCCTACGTACGTACAGTAAACCCTCGTTACTTCCAACTCGGTTACTTTGAAAAATGCTTTATTTCGAACGAAAACATCGGTCCCGACGGTCAGTATAGGATTTAACAGTGTATTAGATTCGGTTTATTCGAAATTCGGTTTATTTCGTAATTCGAAAGAATATCTTGGCCTTAACGGTCAATTTACGTGTGAAATAGTGTGGTTAATTCGAAGAACTTTTCCGAGAATTTTTCCGATGTTCGAATTCGGAAAATGTGTTTTGAACGGTCTGTAATACGCCGCACGAAAACAACCGATGGCTAGCTGCAGCGACGACAAAGGAGATGCGCACGCACCACGTGACTGGACTGGCCCAGCCGGCCGGCAGCTACTGCAGCCTGGCGACATCAACAAATCAGGCGACGCGCCCGTGGCATTGCACAGTAGGCCTACGTCTCAAGCTTTCACGACAGTTGCATCGCCAAGTGTTTGTTCCGTTGTTAGCCGACTACGTGTTTTGCGAGTGTTTGTTGTGAATTGTGACCATGCACAGTTTGGCGCCAGCTTCAACGACTACGTGAATGTGGACGAAGACATTGCAACTTCGGCCGTGGAGTTAAAGCCGGAAGACCAGCCTTCAAATGAGTCGGAACCAGGGCCATCCGATAGGCCTAGGCTAGTACCAGCACACCTATTAGCGACGATGAAGATGAACCCGACGAGATTGAGCGCCCTGTTCCTACCAGGCAAGAAGTCGGCAACGCGCTTGCTGTGTTGGAGGCCTACATCGCGACTAAGGATACCACAGAGCTGACCTTGGAGCAATTTGATGGACTTGCGAAATTCGTTCGGGAGACTTCAAGACAGAAGTTAGTGCAGAGGATGATGGGAGACTTTTTCCGACCTTCAAGTTCGACGTGAGGTATGTGAATTTAAATCCAATCTTTCTTTAACAATGAAATTTATAGCTTTTCCTAGGCCTAGTGCTAACCACGGTTTTTCTTTCTACAGTACAGGAATGACAACTTCCTCGAGCCTAGCCTAGCCTACTGGGTACACAAGCAACAAGATGTAAATAATGTAGGCCTACATAGTAAATACTACTGTACATAGAACTGTAAATTTAGAAAAATGACATAGCCTTCAGCACAATATGTAAATGCAAATTAATTAATAAAATTTGTGTAGGTAACACATTTTTACTATCATAACTTGTGTCAGGTAATAACATTATTAGCCTTTTCCTAGCTCCTAGTTTAGCCTGTCTTTTATCCCCTAGACAGTTGAAAAATCACAAAAAGACTAGGCCTAGGCCTAAGTACAAATCATTAAAAAAATTTTTTTTTTTTTTTTTTTTTTTTTTTAAATAATATGCTTAGTTTGAATTTTTTTATTTCGAAATGCCTTTTTTGGCGTCCCTTCAATTTCGAACTAACGAGGGTTTACTGTAATATTCAACTTGCTTTATGCCGTTATTAGCGTTGAATAACCAGAAGACGAGTAATGACGGTCAGTAGGGCCTATTACTTTAGCGGGGACAGCGACGGAAGAGCCAAAGACACAGCATCATAGCATAGCCGCGCCCACGTCGTAGCGATTGGTCCGCTCCGACGTCAGCTGTTCGTTTGGCGTCTGAGCGGGAGGTTTAAAAGGAGCAGATTGGCGTGTTTCTTTATTACTTCTACCCGACCAGACTTTTTCGGGTAGGAATTGACGGCCCGACCCGAGGTCGGGTAATTTTACCTACCCGAAAATTACCCGTTTTTCGGGTACCCGCACATCCCTACTTATTATCAATAATACAATAGGAGCTAACATGGGTTACCATAGGTGAGGGGCCAGTATTTAAAATATAATATAGGCTACTACCTTAGCAATTTATCTAATACTAATACATTCTGAACTTCACTCTCATGAGCTTGTTTTTCTTTTAAATCATTAAAATCAATCAATCAATCAATCAATTTTTTTTTTTTTTTTTTTAAGTTGTGCATGAGAAAATTGTGTTTTTTGGTAAATCGCGACAAATCGCGAATTTTTATTTTTAAGGCGCGAATTTTCAAACTTAAAAAACCATTTTTGCACATCTCTACTAATACATTTCACAAAATAATTACGTTAGTACGGTACCTTTCTTGGCTTGAGTATTGTCTTAGGTTTGGCAATGGCTTTCGATGCCTCTAGCGTGACGTCCCGCTTCGTTGTCCGGTCAAACATCCGGAAGAAGTTATTGTACGATCCGGTCATAATGGCAGAGTCGTTGCCGTTCCAGCAGCATTCGAACTTGTCAAAGATACAGTCATTCTCGTACAGGGAACAGAGCTTGGAGCGAAGATACTCGTGGACAGGATACGATTCAATAGGCTTAGTCTCCATGTGCAGGTCCCATACCTATGGCAATATTGACATGGAAATATTAGCGGACGATTAATTATTTCTATCAAGGCTCACATTGCTCAAAAGGGTTGGATTCTCAGTCCAAGTCCATGTAGGTATCAAGTTTACTCAATTGTGGGTCGCAGACCAATTTTCACATAGACCTTGTTAAAATTATTTATTTACCCGAATATAAGACGATATTTGTTTCCATTTTTGATAGTTAAAAAATTGGGGGTCGTCTTAAATTCGCCAATCAAGAAAATCAATGTTTTTTAATGGTCAGGCAATGTTTTTGAGGCCTGTAGTACATCGTTCCATGACGCGCGGCGGTCGCAGACGTCGTCACGGGCTCCACGGAAATAGACCGCCAAAATAACGGGGCATCACAGACTCTGTGGAAAAAGGCCTACAAAATAACTGCGCGTATAATTAAAAAGATTTTCTTAGAAATCGATTTGGTCACACCGATAAGATTTCAATTTTGGAATCGATGTCATCCCTAAATATTAACTAAGAATTAGGTTAATTAGGTACGGTATTGAGTACAGTAAGATCTCTCTTATCCGAGTTGGATGAGACCGGGGGCACCTCGGATTTGCGAAAAACTCGGATGGCGCGGATCAATTGTTTATTTGCTCTCGTAGCATAGCCTGATGTGGTAAAATGATATATGACACATGTAATGGATAAAGGAACATAAAATACACACGATACACTTCATACAGGGTATACTAAATGATTTAATAGCTTGTAATTCAAGCTCACGAACACACGTACACAATTAGGCCTACATGTCGTAATAAAAACGTATGTCTAGGCCTAGGCCTAGGCCTAAACTCGACGCAGTAGGCCTAGGCCTACAATGCAAACATAGGCCTAGGCCTAGCTCTCTTTCTCATGTGGGAAAACCTCTCACTACTTTGCCCGCGCTGAAGCTCACGACGCAAGATAAGTCTGGGAAAGAAATAATATAAGCCCAGGAATAACAATTCAATGCGTCGTGATTACGAATTTCGTGAATCGGTTGAAACATGATTGCATCTAGTTCCACAACGACCATCTTTGAACAGCTGTGTGTGAGATGGCTGGATCGTATGCGCACGCGCAGGCGCGCGACGCACACTGACCTCTATATGCTCAGTGGGTGGCACTGACGCTTACCGGCGATGCGCCCGACGCACACTGACCACTGAACTCTATACGCTCAGTACACTGATGCACACTGCTCGAAAGTCGAGATATATCGCCGATCTATCTTCTTTGCACTCACTCGTAAGGCATGCCTACAAATGTATGCGAGTACATTTAAAAAAGTGCGGCGCGGCGTCTGTAATTATTTTTATGTTTTATTTACGTATTTAAAACTTTAATTTTTTTTTTTTTTTTTTGGCGGCTCGGTTAACACGGAACATCGGATAAGAGGAGATCGGATAAGAGAGATCTTACTGTACTATGTTGAAATATTATTTTTCCAGTTTTAACTTCCCGAAATCAGGGGTCGTCTTAAATTTGAGGTCGTCTTTTATTCAGGTAAATACAGTATTTTAGTAGTAGTGTTCGACACAGGTTGCAATGATAGCCAAGTTTTAAATGTGCAGTTCAACCAAAGTTCGAGCCCAAGTAAGTTCCAACTCGTGGAGTCTTAATGTATCACATACAGTAAGACCCCACCCAAAAGCTGGTTGCATGCAAATGTAGGTCGTAACTCGTAACGCTATTATATTATAATTATAATATTGAAGAGTCATTGACCCATTGTTTATAACAGTATTTCATCTTCCTGCAGCTTAACCACAACATACAAAGCAATAAGAGAATGGTGTGTTGTCAAGACCGCTTGAAAAACACATTTTACAAGGTCGGAGGTAAACAAATCATAATAATATAGTATTGGTTATCAAATCAAAAATTTGTTTTGCTTTTGTATGTAATTTAACTCTAGTTCAGGGCCAGTTTTTTGTTTAAATTTAATGCACAACATGACTAATCAATAATTATGTTCATAGCAGGGGTGGACAAATCCACAAAGTTAAGAGGCCAGGGAAAATAAGAATGGGCCAGTAGTATCGCGGTGAAGCCGGGGTCTGGGCCCCAGCCGCCGGAGGCAAATTCTCCAAAGGTGATTTTTTTTTTAGTATTGCCTAACGTTTGATTGCCTAAAATGCGATTTAAAGCAAATTTGTATCAATAATAACTAATAAGTAATAACTTGTGGAAGTAGCTAGTTAATGTTGCATTGATAAATGAAAAACACTCACCAATATAATGCTGCACGGTGTTTGTTTAAAAAAAAAAAAAATACTATTTTTTACTTTTGGATGATTTAGGGGCCAGCATGCAATTTTTACTCGCCCGGGCGAGCGGGTGACCGGTAATTGTCCACTCCTGGTTTACAGTACGGATAGGCTCTAAATATGAAATTTCAAGAGATGTGTAATAAATTCATTCAAATGCCACAATCAAATGAAATTGCACTTCTTGAAGTTTTAGCTCAAAGTCAAAATCACTAAGTTGGTACAAATTCCTTAATAGTTAATACTAACACCAAATATCACAAAAATCACCAACATTCCCAACTAAATTACCTCCATAATTGTAAAATAATAACTAGGGCTACTTTAATCAAATCTAGCAAAGCAATTACCATTACCTAGATTGATAGGCCTAAGCTAGTTGGGATACTGTACAGTGTACATACTTTGACCGAGAGGTAATCTCTTGAAATCATGTAGCGACCACTGTTGGACAACTTAACGTCGGATATACTAGAAATTATTTCCGAGAAAAAACTTCTATTTGTTGGATCTTCGGGTTCTTCAAATACTGAAACAAAAACAACGCAATATGTAGTGCCATAGTAATTCTACTAATAGACAACACTCCAAAAATCCCTTACAATTTAACTCTCAAATTAAATTGCATGTGGCGTTGACCAGCAACTTGTTTGGCAAAGCTTCAGTTGTCGGAAGCAAAAATTCTTGGGATTTTAAAAGCCTTAGGCAAGGCCTACATGTTTCGAGTTTTTAATTTTTACATGTTCACTGTTCTACCTTAGGGGGGGAAGAGTCCTACATAGTAGCTCGACTTAAAAATCTTTTGCTGGCACACACCTAGGTTTGTTGGATGAGCGAGCGAGCGTAGCGAGCGGAAGCGAAGACTTCAATTTCACTGACCCCCCAAAAAAATTTAGCTCGGGTGTTTTTTTTTTTTTTTTTTTTTTTTTTTTTTTTTTTTTTTTTTTTTGTTTTTCCGTCTGTTTGTTCGCTCGATTCCGGGCAAACGGCAATACGCGATCTTGATGAAAATTTGACCGGACCTTCGTTTTCTCTGAACTTAGAGGTGTATTGTTTTTGGGTACAATCGAAGAAATATTTCTCATAAATATCGTACTTTTACGATTTTTTTCGATTTTTAGTGCGATATTTTCGTGACATTTGGGCCGATTCTGACCAAACTGGTGGGGCTAGAACGTTCATATTTCACATGGACATTAAGATTATGGTGATGTAGTACCTTTTGAAAGAAAAAGTTGAAAAAGTTAGCTAGAATCTATAGAAATAAAGGTTTTAATATTAGTTTTTCAATTTTTAGTGCGATATTTTCGTCACATTTGGGCCGATTCTGACCAAACGGGTAGGGCTACAACGTTCAGATTTCACATGGACATTAAGGTTATGGTGATGTAGTACCTTTTGAAAGAAAAAGTTGAAAAAATTAGTCAGAATCTACAGAAATAAAGGTTTTAATATGAGTTTTTTGAAGTTTATAATACCAATTAACAAATAACAATAGAAACTTGACAACAATCACCTCCACAATGCATTCAAAAGCACTTGCAAAGGAAAAGTGCAAACAAACGCACAAAACGCAAAAAAAAACGCTCATCCATCAACGCGGCGGGACTTTAGCGTTTTCCTAGTAGGATTAAATTCATCATTCATTATCCATTGTCGTTTCATGCTTCTGGCAGGGTCAGCTTGGGTTTTTCAACCAAATTTTTCCATTCTTTTTATCCTCCCACAATCGTATCTAGGGCTGTGCAATTCTTCACTTTTTATTTCGAGTTGAGTCCGATTTCGAATCCTAAAAATTACTCAATTTCGAAACCAAGTCGAGTCCGATTCTGAGTCTTTAGAAGGCCCTAGAAAAATGACAAACTGCAGCTGGAGCTGCAGGTTTGAAATGATAACGGATACCAACGGAAGAACAAATTTTGAAGCACGTTTAATCGTAAAATTATAGTTATATTTTCCATAAAAAAGTGAGGAACGTTATTGTGAATATTCTCAAATCGATGATAAAATGAGTATTCATAAAAGGAAACACTTAATTCTTATCAGCAAATTTAGTAGATAAAAGATTAAAGTAAACCCAATTTATTCATTAATTTTGTTTTTATTTGTAGGCCTACTGTTGGTGCTCCTGTGAAGAAGTCGGAAGACTTGCAGCACTTTCTGTTGGCAAACTTTATAACCATAACGTACTGACCAAATATTACACGTGCAGCAGGCGGTACATCGTTTCGTGACGTCATGGACTCCAAGGAAATAGACTGCCAAAATAACGGTGCATATCACGGACTCTGCGGCAATAGTCCACCAAAATAACGATGCGTACAAATATTTATTTTTGCTTAGGAATAGATTCTGAATCGATTTTTGGGTTACAATGATCGATTTTAACTTTTTGGAATCGATGTCATCCCTACTTAAATACAGTAAGATCTCTCTTATCCGAGTTGGATGAGACCGGGGGCACCTCGGATTTGCGAAAAACTCGGATGGCGCGGATCAATTGTTTATTTGCTCTCGTAGCATAGCCTGATGTGGTAAAATGATATATGACACATGTAATGGATAAAGGAACATAAAATACACACGATACACTTCATACAGGGTATACTAAATGATTTAATAGCTTGTAATTCAAGCTCACGAACACACGTACACAATTAGGCCTACATGTCGTAATAAAAACGTATGTCTAGGCCTAGGCCTAGGCCTAAACTCGACGCAGTAGGCCTAGGCCTACAATGCAAACATAGGCCTAGGCCTAGCTCTCTTCCTCATGTGGGAAAACCTCTCACTACTATGCCCGCGCTGAAGCTCACGACGCAAGATAAGTCTGGGAAAGAAATAAGATAAGCCCAGGAATAACAATTCAATGCGTCGTGATTACGAATTTCGTGAATCGGTTGAAACATGATTGCATCTAGTTCCACAACGACCATCTTTGAACAGCTGTGTGTGAGATGGCTGGATCGTATGCGCACGCGCAGGCGCGCGAGCACACTGACCTCTATATGCTCAGTGGGTGGCACTACGCTTAGGCGAGGCCCAGCAACTGCCTGAACTCTATCGCTCTACACTATGCACACTGCTGAAGTCACGATACGCCAGATTATTCTGTTGAAATGAAATACAATGTAGCGAGAATTAAAAAATGCGGCGGGGTCGTAATTTTCGTAATGTTTTTAGAAAACTTATTCGCTCTAGTTCACAACGACATCGTAAGAGAGTGTGTAGATGGCTTACGTATCCTTTATACTTTTTAGCACACGTTTGACCTTATAATGAAAGTTGGCAATGACGTTTACCGGTCGTAAGCTCAGCGACATGTACACTTAACCTCTAACCCAGTAGACTGATGCTACCTCTCAAGCGAGAAGACGCAGTGTTTTTCGCCTCAACAAGGATTGTAAAATGTATGCCTCAATGAACTTTAAAAAAGTGCCGCGACGGCTGTTCCTGAATATTATAATGTTTGTTTAGTCCATTTAAAAATTATTTATAGATTTTTTTGCATTTTTTGGGCGTGCTCGCTAACAGGAAATCAGATATAATGAGGATGTCCCATAAAGAGATCTACTGTAGTCACTTTTTTATATTTTATCAGCAAACGTTTTATGTATAACATTTTTATGAAAGTTGCAAAAACTGCAAAATTTTTTTTAAACAAAATTTGGTCTTTGTGTAAGTTCTCAAGATAACTATATACCTCCAAACCCGTAAGATGTGCTACCTCTGCAGTCGACATGAAGAACTGTTTGAGACTAGTGGCGGTGCGCCTTGCTCGGACTTTTAACTAACTGAGGTTATGTGGTAATGCAGTTCCCTACTATTTCTACTTATTATTCTGAAATATAAAAACTAAATTTACTAACAATGTAACTACAAAAATAGAACACATGGTTAACAATAAAAATATATTATTTATTGAAATACAAGACAATTTGTATACAATTTTTTCATAGCTATTACACATTTTTCAAATAAATTTAACATAACATGATGGAAATACAAACATGATTGTGAAGGGATTTTGATATACGCGGAAATCAATGTACCCGGGTAGGTAGTGAAATTAGGGATGACGAAACCCGACTTTTTTTACGACCCGGGTACCCGTCCACTTTACCCGCGGGTTACCCGGGTAGTAAAACAAAAAAATCGTGTTTGGTGTCTAATGGACTAATATCTCGGACGTAATGCTGTTCTGATTGATTGATTAGATATTGCTTTACGTCTCATATTTATGCAACATGGTTGGCTAATCGAGACGAAGGGAGGGACGTAAGGGGAGACGCGGGGGGACAAGGGGTTGACAGGCCTGCAGCCACAAGCGTATGGGGAGGGCAGGGGTTCCCCCACGTCGTGGTCGTCTCCGTCTGTGTCATCATCCATCCGTGTTGTCATTGTCGTCGCCGTTGGGGAGGTAGTCAAAGGGAAGGGGAAAGTCCCCGACGACGACCCAGAGCTCGCCATTAGTTTCAGGGAGAAAAACTCCCCTTATCACGGGCCAAACCACGAGAAGGTTGCGAGTTGGAATTTGATGGCCCAATGCTGTTCTATAAACAATGACGTGCTGATGAAGTAGTATTTCATAATCACGAAAGAGGAACAGCAGCGAGCCGAGATAACACTCACGGTTCGTTACATGTTTTATGTTTTATATCTTGTCACAGTCAAGTCAAGGTCACAATGCGTTGGTGCGGGGCGTGGGGCGGGGGGCGGGGGGCTGGAGCCCAAAATGAGAGTAAACATGATAAGGAAAGGCAATTATCACCATGGGTGATAGCTTTTAAGTTTTGACTTCTAGCAGATTGAAAACATAAGTGATGTTGTGACTGGTAATTATTTACGCGGTATAATCTCTGGAAGATCGCATGAGCAGTTAGGCAGGAGGGGTGGGGGTGGGTGGGGGGCATACTCAGCACACCACCACAAGTCGGCGGCATGAACAAAGGACATTATAATTCAGAAGACAAACGCCGTCAATAAGCACAAAAGATAATGAGAAAGCGCATGTTTACATTAGCCTTACGCCTAAAATGTGACATCTCAATTCAGGAACTGGGTTAGTGATGATAGATAGTGATGTAAGAAATTCATAAAACCTGACAGTGATCAGACATGTCTCTTGTCCAATGTGGTATTGTTGTACCCGTTACGCCATCTGTCTTCATGGTAGCTGGTGGCGGGTTGACTTCTTGGATGTCACAAATGTAGTCCTCAGTCATGGCGTCATCTTGATCATCATAATGGTATACAGGGCTCAAAAAATACCATGCCCGAGATGACCGGGGCATGTAAAAAAAGTGGTTGGGCACGTAGATTATTTTCCCACATGCCCGTCTGGGCATGTAGGAAGTCTCACTATCGCCCGCGCTTAGCCCTTAGCTCTCGCAGCCATGGGAAAAAAGATAAGTCCACTTGTCCAGTAACAGGCCCCATGCGTGGTGATTGCAGGCCATTAAGATAACACTCACTGTTCCTTGCGTCAGGTTTATATCTTGTCACAGTCTAGTCAAGGTCACGATGCATTGGCGCGGGTTGGGAGGGCTGGAGCCTGAATGCCAGTAAACAAGATACGGAAAGGCCAGCCTTGGTCATCTTGGTCTTCATAATGGCATGGTAGTCTTCACTCTTCATGTCATCTCATCTTCTTGGGTGTTAATGTGTTATAGTTGGCCGATTCATGCAGCCATTAGCAAGAAACTGCCTAGTGCCTACGGGCTATTCCGTAGAATTAATTTAAAACTAATAAGGGCATAGCCTAGCAATACTCGTCCTGGGCCCTTTCTCACCTTTGATGGTCAATGATAATCACTTTCTATATTGATTGGTCAGTACATTGAAACATTTTATTATGCCTCAAAATTATTGCCTTCGAATATTGTAGGCCTACTTAATTGCCATGTGACTTTCACGTGCGTTTCTAAGACTTTTGTTTTATCAATATTTTGAAGTAAACAACTGCTATATCGGCCAATAATCGATTAGTCGCGCAAAAAAGCGACGATAACACTCTGATGCTCGGACTTTGAACTACTGAAACTCGAAACAAATGAAGGAACACTGCCACACGATTTAGCATTGCTCTTTCAGCACCCTGGTCAGGGTCATATATAAATCAAGAGGTCTGAAAGATACCTCTTTCACCGACATCTCGTGGTCAACTCTTGGTGTCATTATTTATATCGCCCTGTGAACTGCATTGTCGACATAAATAAGAAACATGGCTGATAATGTCAAAGGAAAATTCTCTATTCACCAGAGAAACTATCAAGCCTAGAAGAAATATAACATGGAACGTAAAGAGAGCATTATATATCGATACCTTGGCCTAGGCATAGCATTAAGACTATGCCTTTCTTCTTATATTTGCCTTAGTTTCTAGCTTATTTCAAATAATTCTATCTTAGCTGTCAAGTCTTATTTGCAAACCACCAAAGTTTGTTTTATGCTTTTGTTTTGATAAAATTGTATTTTTCTGCTGACTGCCTTCTAGATATTGACTATTTTGTTGACCAAGAGTCTTTCAAAGCCTCCTAAATAATATTAATAACATCAAATAATAGTCTAGGGAACTTCCATCGATCGATAATGCAGTTCACAGGGCGATATAAATAATGGCACCAGTTGACCACGAGATGTCGGTGAAAGAGGTATCTTTCAGACCTCTTGATTTATATATGACCCTGACTGTACATCACCATTTCTCATTAGGGCCTACCTCTACCGTTCGTACACAAAAGCAGGAAGTACGGTCAACAAGCGACGACGTAACGTTGCGAAACACATCGTTTTGCGACGAACAGCGGGCAAGGCACGCCTTCACGAGCTCCGCTGAAATATCACCGCGTATCATGGGCTTGGGTTTTGTGGAAAATTACCACCAAAATAACTGTGCATATAATTACAAAGTTTTTCTTGGGAATCGATTCTTAGGTCACAATGATTGAATCGATGTCATCCCCAGAATACTTACATTTGGCATGCCTGTCGCAGAGAGCCGATGCTCTCATGTCGCACAGCCTGATCGTTCCTTTACTGCTAGAGTAGACAAATAAGTTACACTCAACGGGATGGAACTCGGCAGCTGTGATCACTTCGGTTAGTTCCTCCATATTCGTTGGCTTGATGTCAACAATGTCTGAACAAGCAGTTAAGGTAAACATTTTTTCATATTGCAACTAGACTCCTTTTAGTAGTAGGAGGACTATATTTTATACTGGTCTATTCATATTTTGTTAACTTTCTGAAATAAGTTGAAAATTGGTTACATATTTATAAAATAAGATGTGTCTCATGAGGTTTGAGGTTGCCTTTGCTAACCCAAGTTCTTCTGGCTGGACCAACTTCTAGAGCACGGAACGTTAATTAAGGAATCTGGTATAATGGTGTTGGAAAGATGTGAAAGGGCAATACGCTTGTGGGAGGAATGAGGATATAAATAAGTTAAAATAAGTGGTCTGGCCCTGCCTCAAGCGGGAAATGGTAATGAATAATGACGATGCAAGTAAGTGGAACAATAATTTTAGAATAAGAACTTTACTAGTACAAAGGCTTCAATAGTACCTAACCTAGATTATCCACATGATTGGCATAGTCGCTTTACTTTTTTTTTAATATGAACGTCTAGATATAGGCTAAGGCAGGGTTACCGTTTTTTTTTTTTTTTTACAGATTTTGAGGGTGCAAAACGGCGGATTTTATGGTCAATTTATGGATATTTTGTAAATCTTATTTTCCAAGCTTATTTTAGTAAATTTGAATCTGCGCAGGCTAATTTGCATTGAAAATATTGAAGACGGTGAGGTATGTGCACATAGCAGTTTCTACAACGACTGGAAATTGCTTGATATGAACTCCTATTGGCCGAGGCAACCGACCAATCAAAGATGTGTCCCAGTCATTGTAGATACTGCTAGAGTAGCAATAAGTGACAAAGATGGGAAAATGGTGGCTGTGAATTTATTTCGCTTTGTATTTGTTGTTCAAGTTTGGATTAATGATATTGTTACTTGTAAACGTGATTGAACATTGAGAAAATTCAAATGTTTATGATTAAAAAGTTAATAGGAAGTTCTACAATGTTTAGGGGTGTGCGAACCGGTCCGAATTTCGAACCGAACTCGAACCTCCGTGAAAGTAGTGAAAATGCTATTTCAGCACGTTTGAATATCCCGCGCCCTATAGTACAAGTTCCAGCGATGGCCGATAGAGCGCACCACGCGTATGCTTTCCAGCGCTCTCTATGGCAAACTAGTTTCCTCCAATCGCGACGCTCGGCGATGGTGAATTTGACCTTCAAAGTCAGTGAAATGCAAGTAAAGATGGAAGGACGTAAAAAATGTCAAACCACGCAAACTACGAGTTTAAAAGACGTAAAAAAGTGATCAAAGGAATATTCTCCACATTCTTTCTTCAGGATAGTTGATCGGAAATATTAGTGATATAGACGCAAGCAAACCAATAAAGGATGTTTATTTTCGACGCCGTGTCCAGGCCTAGGCTTCCTAGCTAGCCTAGGCCTATTCACGTCTCCCGGTCCTCTCATCCAAATCCTGTTATTGTTTATCGTAATAAATGATGTAGAAAGCTTTATCAACACAAAAGAAGAATCAGTTAAAAATCTATGAAGTTTTGGTCAATTGGATAATAAAATTTGCCGTTAGCACGCAGCCTAGGCCTAGGCCTAATTTTACACGCGTAGGGCCTAGGCCTAGCTAGGCCTAGCCTAGATTGTAGACTTGAAGGGCCTAGGCCTAGGGCTTGTGTAAAAATTAAGAGTATGCTAGGCTAGGCCCCTAGGCCAAGCCTAGTAATTTACTAATTGTTGATTAGGTTTGATTGGAGAAGGGTTGACAGGTTGGGAAAGCAAAGAGAACATAAATCCCAGCCTGAAGGGCTGGGGGCGACAAAACTTTTCACCTGCTGATGACAACTGCAGCTAATTTAAAGTTGTTACCTTATTTTTATTTAGTTTTAACTAAAAAATATTCCTAAAGGTTCGGTTCGGTTCGAGGTTCGAAATTTTTCTCAAGGTTCGGTTTGAGGTTCGGTTCGAAAAAAAATTCAAGGTTCGCACACCCCTAACAATGTTATCTATGGGCCTTGGTCAAAATCTTAGTGCATCATTCATCAGGCCTTCATAGGCCTAGGCTAGGCTAGGGCCTAGAGCAGAAATGATGTTCAAGTTTAAAAAATGAATTTTACTGTAGAAGATACACAATTGTATGCATTTTAGTCACATTTGAAGCAATCACAGGCATTCTTGGTACATATATTCAAGTCTGCAAGGTACGCTATTTTGTAGGTTATGATGGTAAAAATGGAAATATTGCCATTTTAGCCTTGCATCAAAGAAATTGATGTTTTTTGTTCTTTTCACGGATATTTGCGGATATTTCACGTCCTCTCAACGGACTTTTAAAAAAAGTCGGCAGTAACCCTGGGCTAAGGCTACCTATATTTTTGTTTATTCACACATTACCGATAATAAGGTTGGACTTTGAACTTAAAAGTGCCTTGCCACCTATGAATCTAAATTGCTTTTGAAGGCTTGATTTTACAATTAGGCCTATTACATTTCATAAAAATAAAGAGTCAACCTACCATACCAAAGTGTAAAACAAATAACAACATCCACATGACAACAGTATTTGTGAATTACGGTAGGCCTACGTGTCAATTCACAACACAAATGTTGAGTTACAAAGAGAAAGGATACTAAAGCTTTGATCGGTAATCTCGAGGTGCCACAGATTGATCCGCAAGTCATCCGCACTGAGGTACGTTTCTTGATCGGAGTTTACTGATATTGAGTTGATGTGATACGTGTGAGCATTGGCGAATATTCTTCTCGGAGAAGCTTCCACCATTAATTCCATAGGTTTGATAACGGGAACGCGCAGCCCCGTTACACTAGTGGGGTCCCGTAACGACCCATTTTCTTCCTTAGTATTATAACCTTCCACCTTCTTATCCCGTTCAGAGACCTTCCATAACTTAATTGTTTTGTCTGAAATAAAGAACAATATTACCTATTACTTTTTGACTTGAAGTTGTAAAATTATGGTAGGGCCTAGAAACTTCATGAAAGAAGTAGGCCTAGTTTTCTTAAATATAGCCTGTCTACAAAACATAGGACATTGTCAGATCCAGGTATGTAGTTCTAAATAAATCTGGATCTAAAAACCCAGAACTGGATTTTATTTATTTTATTTATTTAAGTAAGCCTTCTACAGTGTTCACTCATATGCATGTCATATAGACATGCGAGTATAGGATCCCGCAAAGCATCACCAGGTTCTTGATTAACATGTTTTGAATACCACTTCTTCATTCACGAGCGTTGCATAATGCAAAATTCTAAAATTTCACCGTAAACTGTAGCTACCTACTATGTATTGTAGGTATGCCGCCGTACGGTACATGTATAGTAGTTAAATTTTACTGCATTCTTAATTGAGCTAGGTTTTGTAACAACATGGGACAAAAGCAATTATTTCAGGGAGTCCATCTCAAACTCATTGTAGAACAGAAATCTAGGCCAAGCCTTGGAGGTAGAGCTACAAAAAGAAAGCCTAAGCTAATGTATTGGCACAGAAGCCAAACAGGCCTACATACCATTTGTCGATAACAAAAAATGTGCTGGATTTTTTCTTTTAAGCCATCTTATTTTATTGATTTTTTCTTCGATTTCGAGACTCTTAAGGTAATCAAATTCAGGCTCGTGGCTTTGAAATGTTGAGTACACATTGTACTCTCCTCTTCGGGGAATGGCATTTTTACTCTGAAATCATAAATATTTCATGACATTCCATGGGTAGGCCTAATTGGGTACAAATTAGTTACAGGAATTATTCAGCTCAATATTGTTATAGGCGTCAAAAGCTTCAAAAACCTTAAAAAATAAGAATCTAAACACCCAAAATAGTCTGTATTTTCTGACCAATGTATGATAATTGTTGAATATCTGCATTGATAGGGCTGTAGGCCTATATTTATATATCCAATATTTTATTAGCAACTAGCTGACCCGTCGCGCGTTGCTGCGACGTTGTTGTTGTTGTTGTTGTGTGTTATGTCAGAACCCTTCGCGGGAGTGTACTTCTCCATTAAAAAAATACGTATATGTGTCAACTTTCATGGTGATATGTCCAACGGTGTCGAAGTCAATTCATTGGAGAGTCCTCTTTGCAGGCACCGATCACCTCGTGGAGGAGTTAGAACAAAATGGATAGCATAGAAACCTTCCCCGTGAAAAATACAATATGTGCCAAATTTCATGGAGATCGGATGAAAAACGAATGTATCCTATAAAAAAATACGTATATGTGTCAACTTTCATGGTGATATGTCCAACGGTGTCGAAGTCAATTCATTGGTGAGTCCTCTTTGAAGGCACCGATCACCACGTGGAGGAGTTACAACAAAATGGATAGCATAGAAACCTTCCCCGCGTAAAAAATACATATATGTGCCAAGTTTAATGGAGATCGGATGAAAAACGAATGTATCCTCCTTGCAGGCACCGATCACCACATGGAGGATAGCACAGAAACATTCCCCGTGAAAAATACATATGTGCCAAGTTTCATGGAAATCGGATGAATGACTTAGTCTATTCTAGGGATGTGCGGTTCCAGGTTTTGGTTTCCGTTCCGGTTCCGGGTAGTAAAGTACTCGATTTTTTGGTCCCGGTTCGGTTCCGGTCCCATTAAAATATGAATATAAACATTAATTTATGGATTACTGAGATTAACCACTTGACAATTTAACAGGCATATGAAAAACATACAAATATCTATAAAATTAACAGATGACGAAGAAATGATGTGAGATCTAACTCTGCCGTTGACAGAACCGTAGTGAAGTGACGGCTGTAATGGCAGACCGACTCGGTTGGGTCTTTCCAGTCATGTGATACATATGTGCCAAGTAATTACCCGTCGCGCGTGGCTGTTTACGTAATGCAGCTGAGGGAGCCACACTCTAAGAACGGTCTTCTTTATAAAACTTAATTTGTCATCAGTAGGCCATTACGTCATCAATAACTTACACTGCGACCACACTACACTACATTTGAAAAACATTATTGTTTTTTTCACTTTATGTGTTGCAGGCACCGATCACCACGTGTTACAACAAAATGGATAGCATAGTAATCTTCCCCATGAAAAAATACATATGTGCCAAGTTTCATTGAGATTGGATGAATGGTGTAGTAATGCATAAAGGACAAACATATATACATACAGACATACATTCATTTTTATATATATATAGATGACTATGACATAAAAGTTTTATTCATAATGTAATGTTTTTGAGCTGCAGACATGCAAAAATTAAATTATTCCTAGGCCTACTCCGTGTAGTTGAATTAAATTTGCACTTAAGTGGTTGCAGTAGTGCTGTGTGGTCCAGGGGCCCCCACCAACTGTTAAAGGGATCGTTCACCTCTTATGTAAATGTGTACCCAGACGTCTATTTACCTAAGTAGACTCCATTTCCAACAAATTCTTTCTCGAAAATAATCATAATCACCATATATTAATTGTTAAATATGTAATGAAATTGACTATGTTTTCGCCACTTCGCTGTGCTGGCAACAACGCACGACACGGCCTTGGCTTCGGAGTCGAGTAGACGGGTGACGCGGCGAACTGAGTTATCGTATTGGACATTTAAAGATGCTTGGCGAGGGGGGATATGACATGTAGTCAAGTATGGCATACTCGCTTCAAATTAGGTTGAAATAAAAACGCATGCCATGTGTTATTCGGCTCAAGTGTCAAGTGTAGAGGTGTTTACGAAGTAATGTCGTTTTGACAATCGACTTGATAAGCGCACAGCGCACTTACTGTATACACATACAAAACCCTGTACACCTAGCCGAAATATATTATATTTACTGCCGATGCCAGTACGTTATTTGTTCATCCTTTTGTCGAATATGCTGTTGATGTGGATTTTTAAATCTTTGTTTGTGTTTGGAATGGTTCTTTTAATCTATACCAAAAACACAAAAACATTAAACACTGCCCAGAAACCTTACGCAGACCTCTTCACATCAGTTGGACACGTGCACTCGTTTCGATCAATCGTTCATGATGACATTGAGGAGTGGTGTAATAGGTGCAAAAAAATAAGAATATTTATTATACGTTACAGGGCAAGCAAATTCTATTCAGTAGAGTTTGTACACAAAGTGTCAAAATGTCAACCGACAAAGAGTCAAATTGTTGCGACGAGAGTGACTTTATTAGTGAATTGCTTGAACGTGAGTCGGCGCAGTGTATAATAACTAAGCATATAGTAATTTTGGGCAGATGATAGTTTTCAAAGATGTTCTCAATATTACGCCACGAAAAGCTTTGGAAAAAAACATCCATCAGTACAATAGAGAAACATTGATATCTTGCGTAATAAAGTAAGCATACCTCCTCATTGTTTATGTCTACAATTACGAACAGAAACTGATCTAACAGGCAACATAGATTTGTTATTCATTCTGTATTCACAAGTGTGGTCATAAGGCGGCTTTAAATAATAAATATACGGAGTATTCCATGAGAAACTAAAATAAAATGCCGCTTGGGATAATGATACATTGTTAATCGGTTTTCGGATAGATGTAGTACATGCATATAACGCGCGAGAGTTATTCGGGAGGTCCGCGGTCGATCCTCACCACTGGCAATCCTGACATTTACATGATTACGGAAACTGCTGTTAGCCTATAGCGTTTGGAATTACTTTAATCATGTAATTTCACTTATTGTGGAAGAATAATTGAATTTTTTAAATGCTTTAACCAAATCGCTTTTATTTTTTTTAAAGTGCAAGTAAATCTGTATCATGTGTGTGTGTGTGTTTGTGTGTGTGTTAGAATCGCTATCGCGTGTATTATGTTGTTGTATAGGCAATACTTATTCAACTTCACTTTGAGGCCTACCTGTCATGATTGGCAACAAATAACTTTATAAGAACGTGCCAATATAATATTTATTCCATTAAATTGACGACAACAACGTATGTGTTTAAAAACAGGTGTTGGTTTAACTGTAACGTATTGTTAATCAGATGATCGCAGGCCTTCCGCTTTGTTTTCAGTAGAACAGACTATCTCGATAGATAGACCGGGACCTGCCTCACGCGTTACTCGCCGCTAGTAGCTGTGCTGTGTTGCAACACCTCGCCAGCTTCGGGTCAGTGACGTCACTGACCCGAAACGCGCCGATGAATTTAAAGACCCCTATTGACGTAGGTCTGGAAATATACACAATGAACTTAATTTTTATGTTCGTACTTGGTTTTAAGAATAACTTGTTAAAGAGGTGAACGGGCCCTTTAAGGTCATTATGAGCCCTCATATGTTTATGATACAGCATGGTAGCTAAGGATGTGATAGGGCCTTATCTCGATGACTAGTAGAAAGTAGACCTACCTAGAACTGGGGTTTGTCTTTGGGGTAGGTATTTGACTAGGTAATCCCTGGGAATGTTTTGGGGATCTGCAAAGTGGATTTAGAGAGAGACTGAAACTGAACAGACAATACAAGCCCAGTCTGCAAGATATTTTTCTTGAAAAGCACTGTTAGTCTAATGAAGCATAGTCAAGAGAAATGCTACACCATTTAAGTCAGTGATAGGAGCTTGTAGATTTCGTGAAAGAGTGTTTTGCAAGTGATAGGCCTATGTATTGTCAGTATTGGGTTGACACCCACAAGTTACAGAATTTAGCTTTTGAGGTTTATTTCATTTTTTCTTCTTCTAGGCAGGCCTATAGGAACTACCCTACTTAAATTTGTTGTAATAAATACCTTCTACCTCAAATAACTATATCTTTAAATATTTATGCACCCATTTGTAGGCTACCTACAGCTAGCACTGCAGCATAAGTAGGCCTAGACTATGTATGGTAAAGTTGCAAGTAGGCATTTTGGCACTACTAGCTCTAAACATGTCCTACAAATGGCATACTTCTAAAACTTAATTAGGCCTAGTCTTTTAAGCAGTAGATTAGAACTGTTATGGATACTTACAAGGGGGTCTCTTTGAAATATAACAACTCTACCGCCCTTATCTCCTGTCGCCAGAAGGTCACCATCATGATTGAATTCAACGCAGGAAATAATATCGGCTGAAATAAAGAAAAACATTAAAATATTAGGACATGGCATTGTCTTCCAACAGTCAACCTGTTCAGCAAGTCTGGTTTCACCTACAAACCTTATGCATTAAACTGGTAGGCCCTAGTAGGTAAAATGCGATCAACATAACGGCACTTTAAAATCTGTGTAGCACCTGGGGGGGGGGGGGTCTCTTAGTATTGAAAATAACAATGAGTTAGGCAGGCCTAGTAGTGAAACTAAAGAAATTAGGTCTACACAACATTGCATCTCGTACTGGTAAGTTCAAACTCTTGTTCAACAAGTCTTGGCTTATTGAAAGCAGTCGACATCTAGGCTACGTTTGATCAAGCCAGGAAATAGGAATACAATTTTGAATCCAATGTGAACTTAAAATAAGATGGGCCTAGACCTAGCCTACATTCGATCAAAACATCCCAGAGTGGTTTTGTTTTGTCCGGTTGTAGAGTTCCAGAGATGTGGGACACACGAGGGAGTTGAGGAGAACTACTCACCGCCCGGGGGCCGGACGCCGGGGGAGACAAAAATGTGTCTGTCAGGGCAGGTTCCACCAAAATGAAGGCCCTATATTCATGAGATTAGCTTGTAAACGTCCGTTGTTTGTAAAATATACACTGAACATTCAAACTAGAATTCTACAGATGACTGGATTTAAGATCCACGTTAAAGTTGGTTTCATTATCACCTTATCTACCTAAATGGCAGACTCAATACAACTAGAGCTTATGAATTGGTGGAACCAGTTCTTGATAAACAGAGGGATGAGATCTTACTAGGAAAACGCTTAAGTCCCGCCGCGTTGATGGATGAGCTTTTTTTGTAAGTTTTTAGTTTGCGTAGGACCACTTTTCCTTTGCAAGTGCTTTTTGAATGCATTGTAGGTGATTGTTGTCAAGTTTCTATTGTTACTTGTTAGTTGTTATTATAAACCTAAAAAAACTCATATTAAAACCTTTATTCTATGGATTCTGGCTATCTTTTTCAACTTTTTCTTTCAGAAAGCAATACATCACCATTACCTCAATGTCCATGTAAAATATGAGCGTTGTAGCCCCACCCGTTTGGTCATAATTGGCCCAAACATCACGAAAATATCGGGGGAAAATCGAAAAAAAATCGTAAAAGTACGGTTTCTATGAGAAATATTTCTTCAAATGTCCCTAAAATCATAACATATCTAATTTTAATGATTTCAAACGTTCCCATACAGTTTCATCAAGATCGGAGTAGCCGTTTGCCCGGTCGCGAGCCAAATATCACGGAAATATCGCATAAAAAATCGAAAAAAATCGTAAAAGTACGAAATTCATGAGAAATATTTCTTTGATTGCACCCAAAAACGTAGCAAGTCTAAGTTCAGAGATTTCGAAGGTCCCTCCAATTTTCATCAAGATCGCATATGCCGTTTGCCCGGTAGAGAGCGAACAAACAGACAAAAATACAAAAGAAAAAAACAAAAAAACACCCGAGCTAAATTTTTCGGGGGGTCAGTGAAATTGAAGTTTTTGCTTCGCTCATCCAAAAATGTTATTTTG
Source organism: Sweltsa coloradensis (assembly GCA_024449915.1). Lineage (NCBI taxonomy): Eukaryota > Metazoa > Arthropoda > Insecta > Plecoptera > Chloroperlidae > Sweltsa > Sweltsa coloradensis. The sequence continues at coordinate 760,027 of JAMZAV010000039.1, read as the reverse complement.
TGTCTTTAAGTTGTTCAATGCAGAGCAGAGCTGAAAGATTGTACGCCTACCACCTCCTGCACAAAGATTTACCGGCGCAAAGTTGCGTCTCGTAAAAATGGTGGACTTGAGCAAATTCATATGTTAAATCATAGGGCAATAAAAACTGTATGCACAAAGATAGTTGCGTTAGCAGGCTTCCGTCGGTAAAGTTGCGGCTACTCTGGATGTAGCGCGGTGACATGGGCCGATGGGATGGGAAGAAGAAAGTGCAGTACAGGCAGTTGAGATGATGAGATGGTGAGAAGACAGGAAAACGTGAAGAGAGTTTGTGTCAAGACAAGAGAAAGAATTACACAAAGATAATGTATGTTAGCAATATTTTTATTTATAAGGCTGTGCTTCCCGTCAGCCATGTTACTTTCAGGGTGTGAACTGTGTTTTTCGCGCCGACGCTAGACGACTTCACCGACGACCGCCACCGGGTCAGCACCGTGGACCGAGAGCAAACCGTTAGCTCAAAGTCTTAAGTCCAAGGTTGAGTTTACCACCGAAAGCAAACCGTTTACATAGTGAATATTATTTACTGTATTGTGTTTTTTCATTGTCAACATATTTCATAATTAAATTCAGTTCATTTAAACAGTGTTATCGTACGTCGCTTCAAACTTGCCTCCTAGCATCATCCTCCACCTACAGCCTAGATCATCGCCATCGTGAAATATTAGTAAATCCGTACCGTAAGTATGTGTGGGGTTCTAACATGTAGTTCTAGAAAATGATGTGTTGAGCTTGGCAGACCGATACTGATTCCTGGGATGCCCAAGATCAATAGTGAAAACACCCCTTTACCCAACTAAATTGGTGTTGGAATAAAGAGTAGGGAGTGATGGGTACCGGTGGCGGTAGGTTTTGGTTTACTTAATAAAATGTTTAATTAAAACAATATCCATCACGACCGGGGTTTCAACTTTGAAGCAGGGTCCTCTACCACATACTACGTAGGCGCCTTAGAAAACTAAACCACCGAGACAGTAGTAGTGCCTACTGGTAACTTAACTTCAAAATTGTGTAGGCCTACATTATAGGCCCAGATTTGAATGGACGGAACGGTAGGCGGCCTACTTCAATGGATAGCTGTTGCCAATGACTAAACATGATTTATATTACATCATTACTTAATTGCACATAGGCCCTATAATTATGACTTGTGAGCGAGGTCTTATTTCTAATTTGGTTATTCGAGAAACACTTGGGACCGCAGATTCAAATAATCTACAGACTTGAGTAGTAACGTAACGGAAGTAACGAGTTACTGTAACGAAATTACTTTTTACAGTAACGTGCCAGTAATTTAATTACAATTTTCTCAATGTAACGGAAGAGTAATTAATTTCACTACTTTTATCATTGTAATTTGGCGTTAGTAACGTATTACCTTTGCCGCGCGGCCCGCGCCTTTGTGTATAAAATATCAGTCACTGTGCCAGTGCTCCTGCTGCCTTTCTACATACGCCCACTTGAACAATGTACATGCAGCATTTGCAGCATTTCCAACATTTCGTAGGTCTGATCGAGAGATTTCGAGTCAGCGTTTTTATTTCAAAACCTAGCCATGTTTACTTTTGGTACTTCCGCCTACGACGAGCGCCGTTGACGACGTAATTATCTATTTGACATCAAACATTCAAGTCTGTGTCAAATAAATCGATAGTCGAATTGTCACACTTGTAATGTAGTTAGGGCCTACAACACTTTGCCGATAGATGTCACCTGCATAATCAATAATTTACTACACATCTATACGTCAATATCTACAATATCTCTGTGATAGGCCTCTGTCTGAGACCCGCCATCGGCAAACAAAGCACTTGCGTCATACTTGTCCGCCCATCAGATACATTTTAAATTAAAAAGTAATTTTTGAAAGTAATTTCACTAGGCCTACATTTTTTCATAAAAAGTAATATAATTTCATTACTTTTTTGGAAAAGTAACTAAATAGTAATTGGATGAGCGTAGCGAGCGAAGCGAAGATTCCATTTCACTACACTGGAGAAAAAAATCCGGAATGTTTTTTTTTTTTCTTTTTTTTTTTTTTTTGTATTTTTGTGTGTCTGTGAACACGATTCCGGCTAAACCAATTCTCCAATTACGATGAAATTTTATGGAGGTCTATGAAATCTCTGAACGAAGAACTGCACGGGGGGAAAAATCGATTGAAAAATTATTTCTCATGAAAATCGCAATTTTACGATTTTTTTCCATTTTTAAAAAGATTCTTCGACTTATAACACCTACATGCTTTATCCGATCTTAATGATTTTTGCACAGAACCTTTATTTTATGAATTAAGATATTCTTGTGAAATTTGAGCGCAATTGAAAAAATATTTATCATAAAAATCGAAATTTTACGGGTTTTTTCTTTTTTTGAACAATTCTTTGACTTATAACACCTACATGCTTTATCCGATTGTAATGATTTTTTCGCAGAACCTAAATTTTATGAAATTATATATTAGTATTAAATTTGAGCGCAATCGAGAAATTATTTCTTATAAAAATCGCAATTTTACGATTTTTTTTAAACAATTACGATGAATAAATTAAAAAATTGAAGTTAATTTTTTTTAATTTTATTTAATTTTATTTAAAAAAAAATCAACTTCGTAATGATTTTTCTACAGAACAACAGAAAATTTGAATAACACATGGCAGCTCAATGCACCAATTACGCTCATCCAACAACGCGGCGGGACTTAAGCGTTTTCCTAGTTTACTTACATTTTGGCTGAAGTAATGAGTAATGTAATTTCATTACTTTTCAAAAGTAACTTACCAAGTTACCCAGGTCTGATAATCTATAATGCACAGGCTACAGGTTTAGAAGTTATTAAGTTACCCTTACCGTCTTGGTGGTAAAGTTGTCCCAAGAAAGTTGTTTAGCATAAGCCTACGGATCAGTTTATTTGTCTAGAGCTAGGGCCTATAATGGAAATATATTCAATACCAGTAAGTACCGTAGCCATTTATTTTTTTATTTTTTTAAATATGTAAAATATCAAATTGTGCTATTCCATGAGTAATTTTTGTTATCACCATCTAGGCCTAATTGGAATACTAGACTAATTTTAGGTATGTTCCATTTACCAGTGTTTTGGATAAAATATGTAAATGTAAAATTTGGGTTATAAATTTTTGGCAAACCGCTAGGCCTATTTGTTTTGAGTGGGATTGTCTAATAAATCTTTTTTTTTTCTTTTTCTTTTTAAATTTTTCATGATTTTTTTCTTTCATTCCTTTTCCCCCCCTTTATTATATTTAGTTCATTAATTAATTGCATTTAATAGCCTTTTTAAATTTGTTACCATTTAATTATAAAGTTATTATCAGGCCTAACTGCCTAATAGCCTTTGTTGTTGTAATTAGCTAGGCTACTAGGCCTATATTTAAAATATTTACTGAACTGTAGATCTATGCAGGTAATTAGATTTATTTAGTTGTCATCCTTTGTAAATCAGTTTTTTAACTGAATAGGACGTTAAATATAATAGCATACCTGCCAAGTTTTGAATTCCTAAATTCGTAAAAGTCCCTAAACAGACTTTTAAGGGGCAACCGGGGGGTCTGGGGGGCGAGCCCCCCCAGCAAAGTGGGGGGTCCGGGGGGCTTGCCCCCCGGATTCTTTTTTACAATCTTGGTGCAATTTGGTGCGTTTTAGTGAGTTTTGGGGACACTTTAATCATTCTTTTTTTTCTCGGCATGTTCGATGGAGGGGGTAGGGTGGGCGGGCCGTGAGGGGGAGGGGGTTGCACATACCAAGGAAGGCAAGAAACGTGAAATTCACACGGCGCGCCAGTTTTCAATATAAAATAACGATTTTTTGTAAAAAAAATAAATAAATAAATAAATAAATAAATTTTGAAAATTGAAAAATTCGTAAAATTGACAGGGCAATCGTAAAATCGTAAATGACTACCGTTTTTCGTAAATTTTACGAATAATTCGTAAAACTTGGCAGGTATGTAATAGACATAAATAAATAAACAAATAAATAAATAAATAAATAGGCCTAAATAAATAAATAAATAAATAAATAAATAAATAACACATCTGTTGTTTGAACTAGCCTAGATAAAACATGTATTAAATAAGCAACTTTTAGTTTTACAACTATTGAATTGGGAAACAATAGAGAAAAAAAGCGTAGCCTAGGCCTAGCTATTCTAAGCACATTGTGTGGCAAGTGAATGTGATTGCTCACAGAGCACTTTTTTCTGTCATATGGTCTCCCATACTAGTGTGACACCGATTTCCTGCTGAATTTTAGCAGATACCCTAATGCCAACGTTTAAAAATGAAATCAGCTACCTATGTAGACGGGGGTCTTGAAACAAGGCGCGCACACCCCTAACCCCCTATAAAGGAAGCTGGAAACCTCGCAATCGACAAAATTAGTTCCGGGTGCGCTCTTTAAAAAGAAAACTAGAGCTGGTGCGGTAGGAAGGTGGAAAACTTTATTATTGGTTAAGTTTGTTGATGTGCGGTTGGTATTTCCGAACGCGAGTCGAGCATGGCAGCAGAAAAGTGTGCCATCACTAGGTCTAGGCTTACCAACGTTTTATGAGTTCTTAAATAACCTTTTCCAGTTCTTCCCAAGAGATGCATACCTAGCAACTAGGCCTACTAATCGAAAATGAGATTTTTGTTGCATCTCGTCATAGGCCTACCGCCATTTTGTTTTAGGGCCTTCTTTTGCCTAGATAAGATAAGACATGCAAACTTAAGTAAAACCATTCATTTTGAGGGTCTAGCAAAATAAAAACATGTGTTATAAAGCTAGAGATTCAGTGCATCTGTGGAATATATTTACATTGATATGTTAATATTACACCGTAAAATAATGATATGTCCCCCATGCCTGTAGGCCTACGTACGCCGATCTCCGTGGCCGAACATTGTAGTCCATTTTGACGAGTTAAAAGACGTTATTTCGATTTAGGCGTCCATTATGATTGATATTTTTTAAATCTTGCATAAGTTAAAATAACACCTAACTATAAAGAGATTGAAAGTAGAGAGGTAGAGGTGATGTAATCGCACACCAATTTTGCCCCACCCAAGCTATCGATTTACGTACATATATGCTAAGAATTATGCATTAAAAATTGTTTATTATATTTATTTAAGGCTTACTTATATATATAAAAATCTACCCTTCACATTCTGGCATTAATTATTTAGTGTTTTATCGTGTGTTGTATCAAGCTGTCATTGTCGTCGGCCGCCATGTTATTTGGGTGGTCGCAAATCGCAATTGAGCACCACATCTGGTCGATGATCGAAACCAAAGTGGTCGCTATTCATCCACACTATCTACCAACCAACACATCCAAACAAACAATCCTACATATTGACCATTAAAACTATCGGGATAACCAATGTTAGGTTGGCATCATGTAGGGTTGCAACCCCTCATAGCTGACTGACGGTAGCCTCTAACCGGACACGCGCAGCACGACTACTCTCTGGTCGCCTTAAAACACTTTGAAAGATATTCCACACTGATGTGATGCATGTAGTCTATAAATATAATGGTAGTTGACATCTTCTTTACAAGTGCTTTGGTATTTCTTTGTGAGTCGAAGGATATCGAAGGAATCAAGGTCAGAAGTTCCGGATTTCCTATAGCAACGAAAACTAAAATGGCGTTTCTAGGCGTCAGCTGTTGGAAAACTATGAAGTTTTATACTCAAATCTATCAGATTGTGAGATCGGGTTTAAACAGGAATATTCATACGGACGGAAAAACTATTTTTAACATTTCAAATATGGAAAATGCTTAACGGCATCCGGTTATACGGGAAGCGTCAAAGCTTCCGCTAGCAATCCCGAGGTATCATTATGTTAGCAAAAGATGGCGGGGTATATTAAGTTGGCAATGGCTAGTTGACACTGAAAAGTTTCAAAATGGTGTATCATACAATCATACATCATCGTAGCTTGAACGAAACAAAAGAATAAAGATACAGACGTTTTAAGTTGAACATTATCTCCCGACGCGCATAAGTGTCCGCTAATCGGGTACACGCTACCGTAGCCGATGAAAATACCTTCTCATCCAATCTATTGATGCTATGGTAGCTTGCTTAGGAAAGTTATTACGATACCGTGAACCCAAAAATTGTTGTTACCTAAGTGGTCGCAAATCGGCACTTCCACCCTATATTAAACTAGAACTAGGCCTAGCCTACGTTTAGCCTTGCATCTAGGGAACTTCTTCGGTTGGTATGGGCAAACTTTTTTTTTACCAAGGGGAAGGTTAGGTGGAGGGGGGGGGGGGGGCGCAAAGTTAAAATAACATTGTAAAATGTACGCTCTTGGGAGGGGGGGGGTTGCCATTCGTCCCGTTTTCGGCGGGACAGTCCCGATATCCAATTTTAAGTCCCGCCAATGCACCAAGCCCGCTTGGTAGAAAAATTGTCAAACTCCAATTTACAATATCAGATATCTGCAGTCCAAAACGTGCTAAGTTATCAACAGCAACCTATATAGGCCACGGGCGGCGTGTACGTCGCCAAAGTAGGCCTACTTTGCTTGTCTCGACAGTCAGCACTTTTGTTAGTGACTTAATTGTACTTAGTTACATAGCCTATTTTGTCCCTACCTATTTGTTTTTACTTATGGGTTCATTATCATTTAACATACAAGAAACTATATGCAATTGACGACTAGTGATTTACCCGCCCCCTTGACGTCACGAAGCAACGTGACGGAATGATGTGGGATAGATCCTCATTCAGCAAGATGACGCCTGCTGAACGGCGCAACACTTATCACGCTCTAACTGTTATTCTATTCATAATTTGGAAAAAACCTTTGGAATAATACGTAGTAAACATATAATTCCTTCTAAAAGTGATGATCTCGAATTTTTAGACACAGCCGTAAACTTGTTATATCGATGTACGTATTATACAGGGAAAAAATAAAAAATTATAAGTTTTGTCAACTTCTATTTGACAAATAACTTTCAATCGGATTTCAACAAGACCTCATTCAAAGTATGAATCTGACTTTTAACACAAGAAATAAATTAACTTTCTAGATAGAAAGTGCACTGAACGAAAATTCACAGCATAGACTTCTATGCGAGGTGTGTGTTTTCATAACAAATACGCACTTTTGACGTGCGGGTGAGTCGTAAAAAACTACACTCTGCATATTACTCTATGCTGTAAATTTTCGTTCAGTGCACTTTCTATCTAGAAAGTTGATTTATTTCTTTGTTAAATAGTCTGATGCATATTTAAAAAGATATCATGTCGAAATCCGAACAGTAGGCCTAGTTTTTTGTCACTTGAAGATGAGAAAAGTTATAATCTTTGATATTTTTTTCATATGTATAATACGTACATCGATATACCAAATTTACGGATGTGTCTACAAATTCGAGATAATCACTATGAGAAGAAATGATAGGCCTATGTTTGCTACTATTCTAAAGGTTTTGTCCAAATGTCGAATGGAAACAAAGTTAGAGCGTGATAAGTGTTGCGCCGTTCAGCAGGCGTCAACTTGCAAAATGAGGATTTATCCCACCTTCTCGTCACGTGACTTAGCGCTCCGCCCATCACCAGTCGTCAATTGTAGCTACTTAGTAGTTATTGACTTATTGGTACTTGATTTATGATTGTGATAACATAATTTTAAACTTGTTAGGTCACTCCTCACTATAACTTTACTCATTTTAATCATAGATTGTAGACTTGTAGTTCTTATTTGTACTTAAAAGCGTACATTTAGTTCAATAAAACAAGTATGGTTAGTTATTTACTCCCAAGTCCAAACTTCCCAAGCCCCCAAAATTGTTACTTAAAAAGTGTCATTAAAAGTGTTCCAAAATCCAATGCATTTTTATTGGTTTTCTGGATTTTGCACTACAAAAACTACAATATTTCTTCATTGCATTCAGTCTGGTAATTTTATCTAAAACGCTCAAAACGCACTCTAAAAGCTTTGTTTTTAAAAGATTTGCCTGCGGCGCTATACTTGGGGGGCAGCCCAAACCCCCTAAGCTGTCTCGCCTGAAAGGATTTGTCCCACCACCTTGAGTTAAAATTATGGCAACCCTAATCTACTTTTCCCCTTGATAAAAAGTAGGCCCATACCAACCGAAGAAGTATACCCTGCATAGTGCATAGGCTCTAAGCTATCAAGCTATCAACATGTCAAGCAAAGCAAAGCCATGGAAAAGGTTGCCAAATTGAAGCCAACGTTTCACAGCTTTCACAAAGTTGATTAATTGACATAGGCAGAAGGCAAGGCCACATTTCTTTAGTTGCAAAATTTATGAAAGAAAAATGCCGTAGCCCTATATATATCACCTCAATCAATGTCAATCACAAAGGCCTACATGCCAGTAACTTGATGAATGTAATATGTTCCAATTTGACTTTATTACAAAGTGTAGGTACTAGCTACCAACCTCGTCTACAAATATAAATATATATATGCAATGGAAAGTAGGTTAATGGTGGACTGGGGGGTGAAGTGCGTTGCCATGGTCAGCTTGCTTCCCCCCCCCACCAACTTACTTTTCAAGACAAAAATTTGACAAGGTTGGTAGGCCTACACCTGCATTAAATTAAGGCAGATTAATAAATTGTGGTTTATGTGTGTTAATCTTTATGAGGCAGCAGTGTTGCCAACGTGACGGAATTTCCGCTAAACTGGTGGTTTTTACATGCCATATAAACGGACAAATATAATAATAATAATAATAATAATAATAATAATAATAATAATAATAATAATATAGGCCTAATAATAATATTAACGGAAAATCTAGTGGAATGAAAATATACCTAACTAGCGAAATACTAGTGGTTTTCGAAATAACCAAATTTTTGTGCTTTTTGATGATATTTTGTTGATATTTTGTATGGGAAGCGGTAAATAAGTTTAACTTTTAGCAAATAATTAAAATATTTAACCCTTGTAGGCCTAGGTGCCTAATGATGACGATGGTCTTAATTTATACATATTTTACTCAAGATTACGCATCTTAGGCCTATATTTAGTTTGGAATACTAATATCATGTTTTAAATCCTTTTAGTCTAATTTAATGAATAAAAAAGTCAAATTAACCTATAAAAATAACTTTAACGGAATGTACTGCTATTTAGCCGGAATGTAAGGTTCTGTTGTCGAAATTAGTTAACTAGGTGTTGGCAACACTGCGAGGCGGTAGGGCCTATACAGCATTTTTGCCTTTGTGAATTGTGGGTGTAAGGTAGGCCCTAGGACAGGACCTATGGCCATATGTAGACCTAGGCCTAGGGGCTAGCCTATGTAGACCTAGGCCTAGCCTATGAGCATAGGCCCCTGGCCTAGGGTATTCCTAGGTATAAATCTGTCTCTCAAAAGTGTAGAGGCTAAGCCTAGGGGCTAGGCCTAGGCCTAGCATACCTATGCCCTATGCTAGGGCTAGCAGGTAGGCCTAGCTAGCCGACGTTAGTTATTCACGAACACCAAGTGGATTTCATTTCATTGGATTTATAATGAACCCAAGCACTTGGCCGTGGCCCTAGCTTTGTGGGCACAAGTCTAGAGGTAACCTAGGGCTAGGGCTAGGCTCGACTAGGCCTAGGCCTAGGCCTAGGCTAGGGTCTTAATGATGAGCTTAGACCTAGCCTAGGCCCTTGACTGGAATCGATCTAGGCTCTAGGCCTATATGTATAGGCCCTAATAATAAACGCTAGGCCAAATGAACGTCTATTTATAACATTATAAACAGGATGTGGGGCATATGAAGCGTTATTTTGTACTTACCCTCTGTCACATCATCGTCGAGCGTCCCTTTCACCTGTGAAAAGCACCACTGGGTTTCGCCGTTACCTGAAAATAAAATCAAACAACAGAAATTAATGCAATGGTCCGAATACCTGGGTAAACAAATCTATGATTTTTTAATTTCCAGGAATGATATTTGACTAACCATGAGCATCTTTCATTGCTAACAAACTAACTTGAACTGTCCTTCAGGAAGGCGGTCACGAAAGCGAAGGGGCCTAGGCGCTAGGCTAGCAAGGCTAGAGGTCGGTTAAGATATCGTCTAGATTCGAAAACTTACCGGCCATTTCAGATACCAGGGTATCTTTCGCAGCTCCAGAATAAAGTACAGAATATAATTCACAGGGAAATATGAGTAAAAGTTAACTAGGAGGACCGATGATACCGGATTTGTCACATTTCAATAAAAAAAACACAGACGCAATGGCGGCACTCACGAGTGCATTGCATAAAAGCAGCAAAACAACTTGGAGAGTGACGTCACAAAAAAACCAAACCCGAGGCCGCCATCTTTAAACCACTGCCTTATAGATCGCTTGGAAGTTTCGCCCTCACACGACAGGTAGCAGCACAGGTAGTTTTCCATTTCATGGCGTATATTTTTAAATAATACATTGTAGAAACAAGACAATGAAACTTGAATAAAGGTTACTTACTGTTTCGTTTACTATTAACTGCTGTGTTTATCATAACCCCCAACTTAGTGAGGCTTGATTGCCTAATCATCGCAGCTGACTTGACCATCTGCTGGCCGTTACGGTAGAGAGTAGTTCTCCCGCCAGAAATGTGGCTTCCAGCTCGGAAGCCACTTTTTCAAGTGGAAGGCCCCCCTGGAATCCAGTGGTGGCAACGAGTGGTATTCGGAAGTCTTGCAGAAGTTTTCCACCCCTGAAATAATAATTAAACATCAGCTGCAGGCCAAGCACCTAAATGTATTTTGTTTATTTATTGTGATTGATAAATATTTTGTAATCATGGAAACACCTCTCCTGCTCAAGGAGTCGTTGAGCACGTTTTTAAATGTCACTTATAAAAACTGATTTATAACTTCAACACAATAATAAATTTTAGTGCTTGCAGTCTATTGCAAAAACTAGAATTTACCTATATTATTTTATTATTAATTTGTGTTTATTGATTATTGAAAAAACCGGAAAAGGTAGCGATACAAATAGAGCAAAATAAAATCCAACATCAAAAGGTCGTCGTAACATTGTGTTGTTGTTTTGTATCACGGCGCAGATGCTACATGGGTCCGAAAATAGAACTGGAGAGGATCCATCTGAGACTTCCTACGATTGAACTTTTTTGTTAACTTCTCCCTCGGCCTTGACCGTCGCGAAGCTATCAACAAACCAGATGAGCCAGATAAGCTCGCGTCTCGCGCATGACCGGGGCTCGAACCCGGTCAAGGTTAGTATTTTAATTCACGTGACATCAACGTACGTTAAATTATTGTGATCCAGTTTGATTTTGGCTTGTGAAATACAAAATGATTTTGTAATCGTACAATAACATAAATAATTAGAACCTCATTAATTTCACGACAAGAAGTGTACGAAAAGCTAAAAACGTGATTTTAAAGGCTTTAATTTCGTGAATAAACAAATAAATATACTCTTATGCATTTGCGTAAAACCGGACAAACAAAATAAAACTTTGTCATCACCTGATCATAAAATAGGCGTAACCTCTTGTGTCAGTAGTTGAGGTTGTGAATTCGTAACTATCACCTAGCAAACAATAGTTTGCTAATTTACTACAAAGTACTCTATCCGCCTGTCTGCTAAATATTTATATCAATTTTGTCTAGCTCGAATCGTAATATTGTATAAATTATATTATTATCACTTTTCTTCTGGTATAAAATAAAATGGAAGCAAACTTATTGACCCGGAGACCTATTCTGCTGACACGCTGACATAGAGAGACAGACGGAGAGTAAACCGGTGCAAGTAACGACGCACAACCTTCCGACCCAAACGCAGATACATAAATGACTTTGTCTCTCTCTCTGTGCCGTGAGTAACAAGTGAGAGCGGTGATGGCATCGATCTACCCCTCCCTCCCCCGCCCTAACAATCCACGTAGCACCTCGTGCGCGTGACGCCACTGGGGGTCAGGTAGAAGTCAGTGGCGTAACTACGAAGGGGGAACAATTTTGTGTCAAGATTTTGTAAACTGACAGTAAAACTGTCAATCTTCACTATTTTATCACTATCGTCGAAACTACGCTGAAACTAGTAAAATACCACAATTTTCAACGCTGAAAATTAAAAATGTTCTTGTGCCATGCGCCCCAGATCCGCACTATATAGGGAGCATACCCCCAGACCACCATTGCACTAGAATACATACTTTTTCCAAAACAATTGCTAACTAGTCAGTTTATTATTAGGCCCAGCTGCATGGAACTATACACAACATACACAGTACACGTTTCAATGTTGTCTTCCCCACCAAAAACAAATAAGGTTCTCATAAGAAAACACACTCGAACCGTTGCTAAGCAGTAAGCACGGTAACGAACTTTAAATGGGTCTGTCTGTCTGTCTGTCTGTCTGTCTGTCTGTCTGTCTGTCTGTCTGTCTGTCTGTCTGTCTGTCTGTCTGTCTGTCTGTCTGTCTGTCTGTCTGTCTGTCTGTCTGTCTGTCTGTCTGTCTGTCTGTCTGTCTGTCTGTCTGTCTGTCTGTACAGACACAATTCCACAAACATGTTAAGTAAGTTTTGCAGTTTCCCACGGCATTGCGGACTAAAGATGAGTGTGTTAATAGTATAACAATTTTTTATTTTTATTTTTACATTTTAAGCTTTTTAAGTTTAGTATTTCTTGAGTCGAACTTTCAACGGAAAATGTTATAAAATGATATTTATACTAGGAAGCTTCGCAAACGCTTTTTCAGGCGCGTTGTTGGATGAGCGTAATTTACTTTAAACGAACAAAAGCGTAAAATTGCGATTTTCATGAGAAATTATTTTTTGATTGCGCTCAAATTTCACACCAATATATTAATTCATAAAATTAAGGTTCTGTATAAACACCGTCACAATCGGATAAAGCATGTAGGTGTTATAAGTCGAAGAAATGTAAAATTTAAAAATTAAAAAAAACGTAAAATTGCGATTTTCACACAAAATTATTTGTTGATTGCGCTCAAATTTCACACGAATATATAAATTCATAAAATTAAGGTTCTTGCAAAAATAATTACAATCGGTTAAAGCATGTAGGCAAAGAATGTTTAAAAAATGCGAAAAAATCGTAAAATTGTGATTTTCATGAAACATTATTTGTCGATTGCGTTCAAATTTCACACGAATATTAAAATTCATAAAATTAAGATTCTGTGAAAAATCATTACAATCGGATAATGCATGTAGGTGTTTTAAGTCGAAGAAAGTTTAAAAAAATCGAAAAAAATCGTAAAATTGCAATTTTCATGAGAAATAATTTTTAGATTGCGCTCGAACTTCACACGAATATATAAATTCCTAAAATTAAGGTTCTGTGAAAAAATCATTACATTCGGATAAAGCATGTAGGTGTTGTAAGTCAAAGAAATTTAAAAAAAAAATCGAAAAAAGTCGAAAAATTGCGATTTTCATGAGAAATAATTTTTCGATTGCGCTCAAAAACGTTCTTGGTTCAGAGATTTCGAAGGCCTCCATAAAATTTCATCGCAATTGGAGTATCGGTTTAGCCGGAATCGTGCTAACAGACACACAATAATACAAACAGAAAGAGAAAAAAAAAACATTCCGGATTTTTTTCACCAGTTGTAGTGAAATTGAAATCTTCGCTTCGCTCGCTTCGCTCATCCAATCATCATAATCATTGATTCTTACATTAATTTTATCAACCTTGCATTCGCTCGAGCCAGCGACCCACAGAGGTAACCTACAGACAAACATTTAGTATGCCTTGAGGTTGATAGCGTTAATTATTACTCCAAGCAGTCATATGGGAAGTAAACACATTTACAGTGGCAAGAGACATTCAGCCAATGCTCTATCCTATCTACCTTGGCCTTGAGCGAACCGTAAAACCACTTTTTACGGTATTTGAAAATGTTTAAATAATTATGGTATATAACGTCCAACGGCTGTTTTTAGAAATGAATGGATATCTTACGATTGCAAACACAGTTCGTAAATCAATACATTACCGTTAACTGGAATCAAACTATGCGACTGCAGTTTAAAAGAGTAATTCATTTCTCAACAACAATGAGCCAGCATTTAGGCCTATCTAAATTTCAAATATATTTTTATGAAATTACACGATATTAAATAAAAATAGGAAGTTTCGTGGACAAATTCCATGAACAATAATAAGGTACCTACACAATAGACCCAAAAAGAGGTAGAGCTCATGCGTAATGCACGAGGCCGAATAATTCTGAAGGTCGCAAGGTCGATTCCTGCAACTGGAAATCCTAGTTAAAAGTTCTTCAGTCGTTAAGGCGAATGCTAGTGATTGATTTGTCTCGTCAACCTTTGGAAATTTCCTTTACGATAATACCACTAACTCCCTATTTACCTAGTTAGTCACCGAAACAGATAAAATTGATGTGAGCCAAACGCATCAATACGAAAAATTTTGATTTCAGATACAATATACAAATTTCGAAATGGGTCAGTTCTTTCAATAAGACAACGAAGAAAATATATTCACCACAACATCCAACCATGTATATAAATCTTTGTCCAACATGGCCCTACCGTGTCAGTGACTTTCAAATGTAGATTCATTTGTTTACGAAAAATCAAGTATGTAAACAATGTTCTAGCGTATGTGAACGATCACTAAATTGTATTACCAGTGTAGAGTGGTTATCCACTCAAGTTTACGAGAGATATGACGTACACTTGAGATAACATGCCTACCTTAGACATTCTTCACCAGCCGAAGCATAAGCCTGTCTGGGAGACACGAGAATTATTATATTCTTAGATAAATTTACATCATCTAATTTTGGGATTTTCCACTGTTTTCAATTTTTTTTAAGATAACAATTATATGTATTATTATTTTTATTTGTGTATTATTCGTGAATATTTAAAGAACAGTGGTAAGATCAATAAACTATGTTAATTGTCAAATACCTGTTCAACTTGATTCTCATGTACACTAATAGATAATGTATTCATTTCTACATCGCTTGCAAAAATACTCTACATAGTATATAAAACATTTAAAACATTATCAAAAGTCAAAACAAATTGAAATTTTTCCAAGTTTATTTCCTCCAAACATATTTTTAATTCATCGCGAAGATTCCTCAACGGATACTGCTGGCAATTTATTACATTCCGCAATCTCTAATTTAGAAGAAAGTTACATTTTCCAATAGTCTTGTTATTTTCAAAGAATTGTCTTTCTGCCCACCAGTTTCCTCCTAAATTCTTCTCTCTTATAACATTAGTTTTACACGACCTTTTTTATTTTTTACAAGGATCATAAATTACAATCTCTTATTCCAACATTGGACGTTTGAACACAAGAATTAACATTTGGGATTTAAAAATTAATAGCTGTTAGTTGGCTGTAGCTCGTATTCAGCATCATTTTTTAAATCATGTAATAGAGCCTAAAATAGAACCAATAGAATAAATGGAGCCTTTAAAAAATGTTTAATTTTCACAATTATTAGACAATTATTATTATTATTCATACTCCCCTCTCAAACTAGGTGTGCATGTTAGAGTAGTTGTGAAGGAAATGCCCAATAGCTGTTTAAGAGGACCCAATCCCTTGAATGCGACTGAAAAAAATCTTGGAAGAGACTTTCAGTCAGGATTGACGATGACGGGAATCGTATCCGTGACCTCCCGAATCAGTCTCGCTCGTTACGCATGGGCCACCTTGCTTGGTTTACAGTTCTTAGAAATGGGAACTTATCTGTTCCTTGTTCATCTCAAGTAAAAAAACAAAAACACAATAACCCCTCCCAATGTGTATTTAAATGTCAAACTCGAAGGGAAGCTGACATAATACCCAATACGTACCATATATAAATACAATACACTAGGATATGCCAGGGATACCAATGCACAACCTCTCCTTTTTATGTTTGTAAGTTGAGTTCTCGCGTCTCATGTTTTCTTTTGCGGTCAACAAATTATCAAATACCATTTCTATTAGAATCCCCTAATCTGGTAATTGTTAAAATGGTTCTTGCTTTAAACTTCCTTGTCAGTTTCATGTGTATTAATAGTATAACGAGGCTGCATGTGTGGTTCATAAACTATAAGCGTTCAGTGACCGTTCAGTGCGTGGCTAGCGTCCAACTCGGCATCTTTTACTGCTCAATTGCCTCCACGTAAAAGTAAAATAAACGTTTTAGACAGAATGAACACAAGAAAGGATTACTAACCTACTCTGCACGGTGTGAAACTTTAAAGAAAGATATATTTAAGATTGGTGTCCTAAAAGATGTTTTGAAAATGTAAAAAAAATTGTCGTAGAAATTGTTCCGCCTTTTGTCGTATGTATACACGAAAAGGTATAAGGAAAATTAATAATAATTTGTGATATATTCAAATCATATTAATGTTGAGGTGTGGTACTATTATTGTCGTAAAAATGTGTCCCGACTGGGGATCGAACCCAGATCCCCCCGTGCCTTTGCTCTCGTGTATCAGGTCCCCATGCGGTGCAGATTACTAGCGTGGGGCCGACTGTTCGTCATCTCGATAAACCTTCGTGTTGTAAATGAGTGACGTAAACTTCACTTGTCTGTAATGTAGGACGAACAGGAATCTTATCATTGACCTAAATGCCACAAGTTATTTGAACGATTGTCACAACCAGACGATACGTATTATACGGACGTATGTTGAGCAACCTCCTTATTAGACAGACTTTAAGGACATTTAGTTATATTTTTAACTGTTTTGAGCAAGCTACAATCTGTATGAATAAGTATAGCATCGATTATATATTAATATTTTTTACCATTTGCTATCAAGCTCAATTTCAATCAACCAATCAATAAGTGAATAAGAAATAAAATCTCGTTACCGGTATTGTTGTAATTTCGTTTCTGTGTCAAGGTTGAAAACCAATAACTTGACGGTTATATTACCAACAGTAGTGGCTCACCAGTTAAAATCTCTAATTCGGGATATCGCGGGTTCGAATCTCGCCAACGGCAATCCTGACTGAAAGTTTATTCCGAGGTTTGATTTCTCCCGGACAATCCTTTTCCAATTAATCTAAACGCTAATACCCTAGTAATAGTCACCTGAAGAGGGTCACACCGGGTAAATATGGTGTGTTCTCTATACAGCAAGCATCCTTACGAAAAAAATAAGTAATTTTCAATTCAAACGCAAGTGAGTACAACACTACTCCCGAGTTTAGTTGAGTAGTTGGGCAGAGCGCATGAGACCACGTGGGAGCGATGCACGCGGCCCCTGAGCCCGCGACGTGCCCATCATTGTATGTGAGTGTGAGTGGGTGGTTGGGAGGACAAGGTACGACACATCCTGTTATCCAGGCTCACTCCCGGCCCCTCGGGACCTCCTCAGCTGCCAAGCTCGGTTGGTTATACTTTGTGAGATCTCTCTCAGGAGCTAGAGCGGAATTCCCTTGTTTTCTGTTGGTTGTAACTCAGGGAGAAAAGTGGAAAACTAGAGTATTGGTTGTGTTTGTTGTCTGTGCCAAACACAAATTAAGGAATGTTACAGTGTTATTTACAGAATCCTGTCAGTTGCTAGATGACCAAAATACCAACAGGAACAACGATTGTTTCGTGCACTGTCATCCAAAAGCTAATGTAATATTTTACTGTAAAATGCACACTTGGACGCAAATAGTAACTAGAAATGAATGTAATGTAGTGTTTGTTTGAAAGGCCTATGTAATAGGAGCTCATGAAGCTAAATAAAGGAGTGCCTTATCTTATATTTCCCCATTTGAAACATAATCACAGAAAAGTTGCATTTAAATGAACAGAGTCATTAGATTTTCATCCAGATTATTTTCAGCTAAATATATCATCAACACCTAACTACTGTTTTTTTTTTTTTTAATTTATGACATTTTTGGCTAGACCAGTTATCGCATTTCGATAGAATAGACTAGAGATTTCGGATAAACATATTTACACTAACATTAGGTAAAAAAAAAAATATAGAGTCTACCCACTCAGTTATATAACTGATTTTCAGTGGGGGACTTTAAATCAAAGCGACCAAGCCAACCCTGCAGGCCCCGACGCAATACCCTACCCTACGCAATTGCTTATTTATATAATAAAGTATTTTAATATTTACTGATAATCAGTAAACACGGTGTAATTATTGTAATTCGTGAATGCGAATTGTTTGTAAGGTTCGCAGAAAGTCCGCTAGGAGATTTACAAATGAACTTAGAACCAGATTGAATTAAAACAAAGTGTGAGTTGATACAGGTGGCCAATTATAGGCCCAATGTATTCTAAGCCCACAGGCAAGTATAGTAAAAAACGAAAAATTTCCGATAAAACGATATTTGAATAATTTCATCACCACAGAAACAACAGAAACAAAACCAAAGGCGTTTATTTTGACCACAAATACTTGCCTCTGAATTTCCATAACTGTTTTTATTTTAACCTGCAACTCCTTTATTAAGTAAGCCAATTTAGTTTAGTTTAAATGTTAAGTTCGTATAATGTCAGTTAATAATTTCTAGATAAACCAAGAATGAAGTCTATTCTATCTTACAAAATCACAATCACAATATTTTACACCTGGGTCAACTAGGATATTTAAAAAAAAAAAAAAAATTAAAAGTTGGGTCACACCAACGACAGAAGTACCGATATTACTTCGTGTTTAATAAAATAGCTCTATAATAAGTAATTTTAAAAAAGTAATAATGGAATTATTATATAAATATACATTAAAATATTTAAAATATTTAGTAGTTATTAATGTGGTTGCCTAATTAAATTTATGCATGTATATTTCTCTATGGCAATAAACATATTGAATCTTGAATCATCATCGTTCTGTCCGTCCGTCCGTCTGTGCGTGTGTCACGTCTCACGATAAAACCAAACACGACCTCCGATTGACACGCGTTTTTGTACAAAACCATTGCCTTTCATAAACGATGATTCGCAGAATGTGTTTAGTGAACTTTAATGTCTTAGGTACGAGGCTAGCATTTTTAGATTGGGACATTTTTGTGTACACGGCACATTCTCAAAGGGAGATTTCATTGCCTAATAAGATTTTATTTTCGTCTTGGACAATCCGTTCGACAATTTGTTCGAAGGGTATCCGTTCTTGTTCAAGTAAGCAAAAGTGCGTTCATGTTGAAAAATATTTTGTGCGATTGCCATTTCACTTAAAAATAACGTTTTAGATTGAACTGTAGATTATCAGTCAACTCGACATTGATAAAATAAAATCCGTGTTTGATAATGGCGGGACCGTGTTCCCGCCAAACGGAAAATATTTAATGAGTGGCATGGAGCTGTTCCGAGATGGAATGAATGTTTGATGAGGGTTCAGGAAAAGGTCAAGGGTTGGATTGACCCCCGCCCCCTTCCAGGACTAGGACTAGGAAGTGGCTAGCATAACCGTCCGAACAAGAGGGTCTCCTGCATTATTAGCAGCACAACCGTACGCATGTTGGATTGGGCTAAACGCCACTGTGCTGACCGAACTTTATAAAATATAATTTAAAACATAGCTGCTCGAACACTGCCCAGGAACAATTTTCTCTCATTCGTGTAACTAGCTTCGGTTCATTATTATGATCTCGTAACGGTATTTGGGGTTTATCCCTGTTTTCAGTGTATAAGGTTTCGGGTTCAAATCCCAGTTCGGTAAGAGGTTTTTCACTTCTTCTGATACGAACTGTATAATTCACTATCGTGAGACGATGTAATAATATGTAAACGGTAAGTTTAAAACCATCCTAGCGAGAGGCACGTAATAAATTTGTGTCAAGTCAGTTCTTGTTTCAGGAAGATTACAAACATTTGTATATTTATGGAGTATGTTCAAACATGATCAACTTGACATTAACGAACACCCTTCAAAAACCGCCTGCTGACACCATACTCGGTAATATAATATTCAAAATATAAATGCAGCCACTTACCTCACGCATATGGAAATGTATATTCATAAAACTTTTTCCCTATAAACACCACAATGTTATGATTTATAAAATCCCGAACAACTATATTATGCTTGGTCTCAATTTAACGTTGGTTGAAATCGTTCTCGCAACAATCTTGGCCGACTGTACAGCAAGGTGATCCTGTAGCCAGTCCTACGTACACTGTTATCACGTACACACTACGCTAATTACGAGGCTGACGGCCGACAACCGGATACCCTGCCTATCATGTGGTTGTATCGCACTTGTAAACACGTCCACTACTACCATTGAGTCTGTAGTGTGGCTAGAGCCTCCACGCCACTGGCCACCGGGCGCCAACTATGGCCTGTTCGTAGCTATAGTTCCGATATTACCCGCTCGCAGCGCTGCCTCGAGACCAATGCAATCAGAGAACCGTGTATAGGTACAAATATGCATTTTTTAAAGCAAATACGTGCAAGAAGGTATTATAATTTAAACCAACCGCTATGAAATAAATATAAACATGACTTTAAGAATATCTGTGGCCCTAGATAGGCCTGTAAATGACAATACAAGCTATAAACAACAAAAAATATGAGTTGATGCACCCTCAGCTGGTGCTGCCACCTAGGATTGATGACGTCATAACGAACGAGCCCTATAGTGCAGATCGGCCATAGTATTTGTCAAGTAACATAGTCAAATTTGTTAATTGTATATGCCCGTCAGCTAGGCTATGCATCCATTTTCACGAATGTCCAATTCTGCAACTGAGCAATGCGCAAAGTAATCAAATTCGAGAAAAGTTGGATTTAAATTCAACTTTTGTCACGGTTTCACTCTTAATTTGACAAATTGCAATGAAGTCAACTGCCTATAAAATAACCAGTTCCAGCTCTGAGCCGTCCGCGGTGGCACATACGATTGATCAAAGCTAGGAGGACGTGGGTTTCAATCCCTCATAAGGCATGTTTTTTGTAATCGTCCTTCATCGTCATCTATCACCGTGACTCATCGTCTCGAATAGCATCAGTGCAATAATATGAGACGTTTAGCAACAAAAATCATCATCATCCAACTCAAAAGTAGCATGGAATCAAAGTAAGCTAAATTTCGACTTCTGATTTGATATAAACACGGTTTCGCTTTAGAACGACAACGTATACTGACTGAATGTACTGACCGCGGTCGACAACTAGGCACTGGCGACGGATCTCTAACCACATTATAAGCTCAATGCTACTATACTGGAATCACCCATGGATAGAGCTATGAAAAAATAGCGTTTTATATTCTGAAAATTTAGCATTATATTTTCCAAATTTAGCATTTTGTAGCATTAATTTCTTCTTTCCACCAAAAACCCAAATGTGGGAGTTTCTTTGTATTTTAATGGGGATTGAATTCAAATTATGCTTATAGGAACATTTCAATTCAATGTAGTCACTTTATTCGTTAGAATACAATGCTAAAACAATTTTCACTTGGTGTAGGTAAACCTTATTTTCAGTAAATTTAGCATTTCGTAGTATTTTTAAGAATTTTTACTCACTGATTTAGCATCAATAACCTTAAATGCTAAATTTTCATGCCTCTACCATGGATCGTGTTGCCACTAGAAACCTGAGGAATTAGGTTCCGCACGTGATTTCAAGTTATAGGACTTGTCATGAAATGAAATACAGCAGGATCGTTGCAATCGTCCTGTTACTGACAAGACAATGAGAAAGCGTTGTCATATTTGTTTAAATTTACAATGGCAAGTAAGTGCATCATTTTCATTGAATTTAAATTGTACTATAACATTTAGTTGCTTTTACAACACGACAATGCGTTGGGCCATGAGCAAAGATTATAATATATTGTATTGTGTTCTCATTAATAACACTACACTCACATCAACATACATACACAACCTGACACCATGGACACCAAAGTTGTAGGTGAAGAAGGAAGTTGTCAAGAGGAAAATGTGTAAACGAGAAAAGGGGTGTGAGAATGGGTGTTTTGTTGTGAATAGAATCTATTCTCCGAAAGCTGTAGATGTCAGTCAAGACATTGTGGTAGATTAAGGTTTATTTGAAGGTAAGTTTAAAGTCATTGAAGGGTGTCTAAAATGGTTATCTTAAAATCTGTGTAAAGCCATTTGCTTAGTATGGGTAGAATTTTTTTTTATCAATTTCTCCAAAATCGCCGTGTCGGTGTCTCTAGATAGGTACGTACCAGTACTTGTTTTATTTTCAGCACTACACCACTGGGATGCCGTACTTGATAAAATCAATAAAACTCTTAGTCGCATGTTTACTTCGTAAGATGCCACATGTTCATGAATGACACCTATCTCTTGTTTTTCATGCTACTAATACCATTGAGTATATACTCAAGCAACGTTTTGAGAAACAACACGCAACCGACACTCTCAAACACACAAACATGCCAGGGTGGGCTTGTGGCAGTATGATGCGAGACAGCTGATGAAGTAGGAATAATGAAAAATAGGAAGACCTCGAGATAGGTGGATTGATAGTACAGGCAAATTAGACTTTGACCCGGACATTTAATGTTCCTCAATATTATTGCGGGAATACGTTCAGGGGTGTCCCTGAACAAAAAAACTCAAGTTCCCAAAAATCCACATTGGGGAAATCCGCCATCTTGAAAAACCTCCGCCATGTTGTATTTGCAGATTGTTTGCTCTCACAGGTGATCCAAGTGACCAAATGACTTGATTTTTTCCATTGTTATATTTGCAACACCTTTTGATAGAAATTATTAATGTCATGGGAAAAAAACCGCTATCTTGAAAAAATTCAACCATTTTGAATTTTGTTTTTTTCTGCTATAGCAGGCGCTTTAAGTGACTAAAGACATAACATAATTTCTGTTATTATTACAACCCTATTGATAGAAATAATTAAATGTCATCTGCCCTCCTTCATAATAACCAGAATTTTACTATATGCAATCAATGCCACAAAAATAGCAACCAGCAAGTCAATGCTATTTTTGCAGTTAAACGTTGCCAAATAATTAAAAACGTTAATATGAATAATGAAACTTTTAGAGCAGTAAAGCCTAAAGGTTAATAATGTTTTGATTTATTGGACTGTACACTGCACTTGAAAATAAAGTAAACTAAGTGAAACAATATTTCGATAACTATTCAGTTGTCTTCAATGGGTATAATGACATTTGACAAAATAAATCATTACATTAATTAAAAATGAATTGCGAGTATCAAGTCGTTTCAATTAAATGTTTCATAGAACATCATTACTTAGTGGTTTCCCTTGAATTCACCATCATTCAGCAGTCATCGTTGCTCCATCGAAATGTCATACAAGAGTTTTTACAAAAAAACGAATTTACTGCTGTTCCTAAAACACTTTATCGCATTCTTGTACTGTCACGTAAGTTACTAAACCATCCCCCCTACACATTTGTTCTTGAAATGAATTTAGCCGACGACGCCTCCTAACTTGGTGACATAAGACTCTCGCCATGACTGTCACTTCATTATCAATTACACTGCCAAACTAATTTTGCGACATCCAACGTCTACAACGTTTTCGTCGTCTCTAAAGTGGAGCGCAGTTGAAACAACCATATCCCGTGCAGAAGCCACACATGCTGGAGCAAGTTAGTCCATTTTTTGGCATCTACAATTTGGCGCTCACATCCCGTTTACAGTTGCATGATACAATTCTGAGTAGTTTATCTGATTCTGGAGCCTTAAGTGTTGGGATTGGCGTCAGTTGTCCATTCGCAAGTTTCCACTCCAATCAGTAGGATTGAGGGGAACCCCTATCCATTTAACAACGACATCTGCTGAAGATGATCCATGGCATCGCCGGACATGCTTCGTGTCTTTTGTCGACGGCTTCTGGTAGCCGTCAAATACCACCATGTTTGAGCTTTAGTTTATTTTTATTTTTTTTTAGCTATAGTGACGTTTTACATACGACACATACTGTTGACATATCTGCCTGTATGTAGAGTGTCGTATCCACACAACGCGGCGCAACAAGAAACCCCCGTCGATGGCAAATGTGGCGATGCTTCATTTGGGGGAAGGTCTTGTTCAGCTGGAGCAATTTCTTGCAGAGGCCTGAAGAAGGTGGACTTCGTCCCGTTGTTGAAAGATAATTCATCAAAAAGTGTAGGTGGTCTTGCTGCCAGTTCGTAGGTGAGATACTCTGCAAGCTCCTCGTCAGTCCGGACGATGCACAACATTCAGTGGAAGAGCTGCGTAGGATTGATGTGGACTACATCATTGCGGACTGGATACCATTAAGACGGTTGCCATAAATTTAACCTTCGCTTGCATTTTCAGGTAAATTTGACTGAACGGTTTCTCAACCATGCCTTCATAATCATGGCTCCACATCTCTAGCACAGTCGCAATTGACACTTGTCTGTTGCCACACATCGTTTGAAAGAGACACAAGCAGAGGTGAGACGCGCTGGAAGGGGCTGTGGAGATGTAGCCACTCTTGCATCTTTGTGGTGTCTTGGTGTCTCGTCTTGACGGGACATGCGCATCTCGATGTGCTGTTCGGATGTGGCTAGGATGACTCCACAGAACTCTCCAAAAGATGCTTTGTCGATGCTGCAAATTGAATGCACCCATTTAGCAACGGTCGCTTCAGAAAGACCTCGGCCATGGGTAAAGCCGCCAGGAGCCAATCGTAAACTAAGTGTGACAGTGAAAATGATAACGATGGAAGAGTCTTATGTCGACAGTTAAGAGGCGTCGCCGGCTCAATTAATTCAAGGACAAATGGGTGGGGGGGGGGGGGTTAATATTTTACTAAATACTACAAGGAACGCAATAAAATGTTAAGGAACAGCAGTTATTATTTTTCTGTAAAACTCTTGGTACGACATTTCGATGGAACAACGGTGATGCTGAATGATGGTGAATCAAGGGAAACCACTAAGTAAGTGATGTTCT
Source organism: Sweltsa coloradensis (assembly GCA_024449915.1). NCBI lineage: Eukaryota > Metazoa > Arthropoda > Insecta > Plecoptera > Chloroperlidae > Sweltsa > Sweltsa coloradensis. The sequence goes on along the minus strand of JAMZAV010000039.1, from coordinate 735,149 downwards.
ATGAAAATTTTAATTGAAACTACTTGATACTCACAATAAGTTTTATTTAGTACATTTCTTGGTTGGAAACTTTTAACTGCAAACATAACATTGAACTTGCTGGTTGCTATTTTTGTGGCAATGATTTGCAATATAGTATAAATTCTGGTTATTATGAAGGAAGGCAGATAAAACTTAATTACTTCTATCAATAGGGGTTGTAAATATTAACAGAGGAAATTATTGCCTTTAGGTCACTTAAATCGCTTGCTATAGCAGAAAAAATAAAAATTTTAAATGGTGGAATTTTTTTCAAGATGGCGGATTTTTTCTTTGATATTTAATTATTTCTATCAATAAAGGTTGCAAATAATAACAATGGAAAAAAAATCAAGTCATTTGGTCACTTAGATCACCTGTTAGAGCAAACAATCTGCGAAATACAACATGGCAGAGTTTTTTTCAAGATGACGGATTTTCCCAAAGTGGGATTTTTTGGGAACATAAGTTTTTTGATCAGGGACATCCCCTGAGCATATTCCAGCAATAATATTGAGGAACATTAAATGTCTGGGTTTTGCCCAAAAATTGTCTGAACTGGCCTGTACTATGAACAGGAGAGAGGAGGGAAGATAGTGACGTGTCTTGGGAGGCGGGGAATTGGAAAGTTAGTAGGAAGATCGGAAGGAATGGAGGGACTTGCATCAATGGAAGAGGAATCAGAACAATGAAGAGTAGGCTGAAGCAGTTGCGTCAGGTCTGGCTACCAAGGCAACTAAGAAAGCGAAAGTAGACCAAGTCACTGTACTAATACTCCCCCAACCTGAATGTTAATTTGTTTTCAAATGGGGAAAGATTAAAAAAAATATTCAACTAATTTGGTGCCCTAGTTACACGCACACGTTCAGGTGTGCTATAATTTATGAAGCATAAAACACTAATGACGTTTTAACGACTACTATAAAAAGAACGTTACTGCAAGATGTGATACTTTAATTATTCTTTTGTATGTTATTAAAATCACAACACATTTGCAGTCAGTGGTGGCAGAGGAGGCCATTGACTTTTTACAATCGTCCTTCATTATTACGTCACTTTTTTGCGACCTTGCGCGAATCATAGTCTCTTTTGTAAGCGATGCGTTATAGGTTCCTGTAGGTTCCTCATACATAATCCATTCATGGACCAAAAACTAAAAACAGTATAATTAAATACAAAAAAACTAATAAACATACGAGTATAAATTGACCAAGAGAACAACTGCCCAAAGCGCAAACGCTATAGTAAAATCAAAATTTGTAATGAAAAATGTAAATAATTAAATAATGTATCATTATTTTTGTCCGTTTACTACGTTACAGTGACTGCAACAGTGGCTCTAAATCCAAAGTCACTTTTTGTGCTACGGAATGTGAAAAGGGACATTAGGGTTAAGAAAGTTAGTCCGCAGCAGAAAAGGAACAATCGTTTAGATATTGTGCAAAAAAAATCGTTTTTACCAATTTGTTATCCCATTCTGAACTTCAACGTGTTCATTTTCATCTTGTTTTACTTCCATTTACAATTGAAAAAATAATTAAATTTCTATGATGAATGAATCTATGAAATAACATGAGATAACAAAAACACGTAGGGTATCTCTCTTAATATCTCAAAACATTAAGAGAGATACTCTTTAATATTATGAGATATAAAATATTAAAGAAATAAAATATTAAGAGAGATTCTCTTAATATTTTGAGATATTGAGTATTTTTTTGCAGAATGTTCAACATTTTGTTTTTATTTACACAAATAGTATGCTAAGCATACACGTTTAAAAAATGTGAACCCTGAGGTCCATTTTCAAATTACGCATCGCATTTATATTCGAACACGAACGCGGGGGGCGTACCCAAAATAGGGAGCGAAACTTCATAACGAACATATTGACCAAGAAGAACACACAAATAAATAATATCTTATCGGGCATTGACATCTTTGATTGAGGTGGAGAGTACCTAAAATTGCCACTTTAAAAAAATGCCAAACTTCATTCAACTTCAATAATATCAAGAGTCACCAAAAATTATTCTCCATATTCATTTCAAGTGCAATGGCAATTTTTAAAATTCACATGCTTATCGCAGGTATTTTTATCGTGCGACGACACACACGCACAGAGGGACGGACGAACCGATAGGTTATGCTTATAAAGGTGCTTCGCTCCCTAATAATCAACTAATGGATTTGGAATTTAAGTAATGTAACCGACTGTAGACTATTGTATAGACCTGAAAATGTATAATATATTTATTTATTTATTTCATCTTATTGTAAACATTATTGTTATTTATCTAGATTCTTTCCATAAACCCTAATGATATTTAAAAATCATGTATGTACAAACAATTTGTTCTTGAAGTTAAGTATTCATTCATGTGGCAATTTGTCGATTGACAGTGACAACTTATTAAATGGAAACCTAGGGGTAACATTTGATTAATTAATCACTAGTTCGCAAAACTTACAGACTAGCGCACTGCGCATGAATTGTTTTAACTTATCATTCGACCGACAAGTTATGGTTTGAGTTAGTAAAATGAAGGACACACATGCCTAAGGAGAAGAGTGTTCTGGGGCCGACTTGGAGGCCTGATCGAATTTGTCACCCACTTAGTGCGATGTGGTGCCTGCGTGCACTTTGCGGCCGTTCACTTCCAGACTAACTCCATTATTACGCCGTACACTTACTTACGTAATCTGTTTTTGTCTATAATTTGATTTAATTTGGATATGCTTTAAAAAAATAATATTAAAACTCTAAACCAACACATTAGGCGAGACTAGATTTTAAAAACTCTACATTCACCCATACACACATACAGTGGCGTATCTTGGATTTTATCCTGAAGGGGGGGGGGGGGGGGGCAAACGGACCCGCTCCCCGCAGTTTTAATATTCTGAGCGAGCTCTCTACCCCACAACCCGAAACTCCGATCTGACAAAGTTGTAATTGAACTCTCGAAATGTATTAACCTAGACCCTTGGCGAATTTTAGTGCAAACCAATATTTATTTTTGTTAAAATCGCACTTTTATTTGCTTCTTTGATTCCCTTTCCAATGTTCTGTATCAGCTGCTTTCTATTATCACTTTCAGCTGCATCTTTCACAAGATGACTGTTTGTTCAAATCATTTGTTACTAACGGAACGGGTCAATGATAACCACTTTGTTATTGCATGTTCATGCTTCTAGTTTCACGATACTCGAGCAACAAAACAGCAACTAAGCAATTGTGAGTTGGGCAAATGATGCCAAGCATAGAAGTGTCATGGAAGGAGCAAAATTGGGAAGATATAGAAGGTAATGGATGGACTCGGTAAGCATATTAGCAGATTATTGAGAAAGAAACCGCGTCCAGAGGAGACTGTTTTTGAAGATGCGAAAGTTACGACTGTAGAACTATGAAAGCTAAAACAGTCCAAGTAACTATGAACTTCTTAATTTATTTGGAAAAGAGAAAATGTTTAAAAACAAAACAAATACGATGCAAAAGTAAACCAAAGCGAAATGAGCATCGCAAGGTGTTTCCCTGACCTTCCTACCCCTGATAATGACCGCCCTGCGAGATGGGACCAACCGTTCCGGTCGGTACCTGATGAGACGCGTCAATATTTGATACGATCCGAGGTTCAGCCTTCAGTTCAGACCATGTTCAGACCTACACGGCGTGACCAATCAAAGCACAGTCTGAGAGGCTAACCTAACAGTGCCACGATACGATGTAAATAAATAATTCACCAATCTTCCTCCACTCCACGCAAGCTACCTTAGTTTCATGACGTAGCAGGCAAGACACAATACTGCTTCTCAATTTCATTACTAGGGAAACACTAAAGTAAGTCTATTGATTATGAAAATCAATCCAGAAATAAAAAAACTCCATCGCAGCCGGGTATCGAATCCGGGTCTCCCGATTGCCGGTCGGATGCTTTCGGAAACCATCTATTCAGATCTAAAATGCACCAACAATCCAGAAAATCTCGGTGTAGCTTAGAGGTAAGCATCCGACCGGCAATCAAAAGACCTGGGTTCGATACCCGGCTAAGGCGGATTTTGTCATTTCTGGATTGATATCTATAATAAACAATACATCTGATCATTTTTTACCCCTGTACAGTATCATAATATCTGTTCTTTACTTTTATTTGTATTTTACATTTTCTGTATAGCAGGTAAAGGGCTCTGATCCCGGGCATTTCTTCTTATAATTTTAAATTGTAATTAATGCAGCAATAAATTATTTGTAATAAGATTACATTAAATTAAATCGTACGTATTTTATTTAATTTAAATTGCACCGGATTCGATTCCTGGCTTAAGCAGAAGATTAGTTACTTAAAAAATGGGCTTAAATAACACATTAATATTATTTTTTCAAGTAATTATTTCTACCCCCTAAATCGCAATGACGCACTATAGGCTAATAATCATATGGCCTTATGTTCGCCAGTTCTCACCCCTATAGACAAGAGTGTAATCTGACTGATTAAAATCAATCTCGCCCCACTCTTCAATGAACAATGTAACCCGGAACCCACGACAGCTATAGTTAACATAAACACCCACACCCTACAACTGTTTTATTAATGACCAGAAGTGTATTTAATGTGTTTTGAGAGTACTTTCCAGGAATAATACTTGATAACAATCCTAAATAATGGAATTCCAGGCCGCATTATAAATAATAAATGTTTTTAGTGTTTGAACACACCACCCGAATATTAGGGGCATGAATATACGTGTGATTAATTCACACGCAATATCTTTAGCTTCCGGTAAATCAGTAAATATTTTTGCGATTTTTACGTGTTTTGTACAGGCGGACGAGAAATTTAAACACCCAATAAATTCGTTTTCCAGACTATAATTATTTATGTTTAGGGCATAACGTCACAAATAAAAACAAACACTTACACCCAATTTTTAAGAGTGATATCGAAGCAGAAATGAAGGGCATTTACAGTCATACATTTTCTAAAACCATTTTAGATTAAAGGATAATTTTTTAAAAATAACTTAGTTTTAATTTTTTTTTTAAAGTCCATAACTAAAAATAGTTGGTCTAGCTGATTATTGACCAACAAAAAATATAGATAATGTCCGACTGCATAGCTGATACATAAACTTGTTAGCAAAAAAATTCACCAAATAAGCTTCGATCAATAATATCATTTTCGTCCAAACGACTTACGTAGGTACCCAAAAATGTCAGTGTCGTTATAAACAAGAGTACAATTATTTGTTTTGGCTTTGTTTATCGGCGTTTCCAACTTAAATATGCCGGTCTCTATAGTTGATCATTGTTCGCTCGTCGAAGGTGTCGGCGCCTACAGGGTTGGCTTGGTCGGCTTTAAATTTAATGTCCCCCACTGAAAATCAGTTATGTGACTGAGTGGGAGGACTCTAAATAAGAATTTATTTATTTAATTGTATTCCAACCGTATTTAAATAGCCTCATTACGCCGTGTGGTGAGAGGAGTCATGACATAGATTAATTACCCTTGCGAGTTGCAGTCAACACGATTGCCTATTAGGACGCACCCTGCTGTGGATAGAGTGTCGGTTGATACCACTGAGATGACTGATGAAGAACTAACCGGACAAGAGAGGGGTTGACGTGGGTCGTGCTAGGGGTTATAGACGGACGTTTCCGGGGCTGCAAGTGCAAGCGATTACCAAGCACGTTATGAACATGGTTAATATTGTTTTCTAGCGTAGACTATCCCAGGTAACAAATTTCGTAGTTGTTTTCTTTTGGAGAATAATTACAATTGACCAGAGCTCGAGAAGAGAATTTGATTAGTTTTCACCGACTCATGCTACAATTAATTGTATATTATTCAATTAGCTTCTTAAGGTATTATTTAATTTGACAGAGAGGTAACTTCACTTCATTAACGTTTCTCTGCGATACCAAACCATGTACCAAAGCCACAATATATTGGTTTTATGTTTTGCGGCGGATTTCAGTGGCGAGAGAGGGGGGGGGGGTCGTTTACACCGAATTTTAAGGATTTAAGTTTCACCTCACTTCACTCAACCAATACTAAGTATAGATTCACTTTTTTTTTTGTATTCGTCAATATTTTAAGCAGGCATGATTGTGAACATCGCCCCTAGAACAATCATTATAAATTGCAACCCCTTCAGACCCGAATAGGATTTATAAGATTTTTTTAGGTTATTTTATAGTTATTTTTAAAGAAATTTGGGTTTGAAATAAAATCCCAAAAAATTTCCAAAATTTTGTACCGACATATACACATCAAAACCGAAAATTAGATTTTTTTAAACGCATAATTTACAAGATTTTTCTCTATGATGGTGAATGAAATAAATAATCATAAAATTTTCGGGACAAACCAAAATATTTTTGTTTTTACTTTTTAGCTCTTTTTGCATCTGTGTATTTTGAAAGCGCTCTAAAAACTGTCCTAATTATCATACAACTATGAAACAAACTGCATATAAGTTGCAGCGAGTACGTTCAAAATTCAAAAACAGGGGTCAATTTAAAAAAATGTATTAAAATCAAAATCTTTGTAACATGTAAATGTGCACAAGTTTGAAGAGGATAACTTTAAATCATCATGGAATGAGCGTAAACGAGCGTAGCGAGCGAAGCGAAGATCCATTCTACTACACTGGAGAGAAAAATCCGGAATGTGTTTTTTTTTTTTTTTTTTTTTTTCTTTACTTTTAGTTATTTTTCGTTGTCCACACGATTCGGCTAAACCGATACTCCGATTACGATGAAATTTATGGAGGCATTCGAAATCTCTGAACTTAGAACTGCCACGTTTGAGGGCAATCGGAAATTTTCTCATGAAAATCGCAATTTTACGATTTTTTTCGAGTTTTAAAAAATTTCCTCGACTTATTAACACCTACATGCTTTATCGATTTTAAAGATTTTTGCACAGAACTATATTTTATGAATAAGATATTCTTGTGAAATTTGAGCGCCAATTGAAAATATATTTATAAAAAAATCGAAATTTTACGGTTTTTTTCTTTTTTTAAACAATTCTTTGACTTTATACACCTACATGCTTTATCCGATGTGAAATGATTTTTTCGCAGAACCTTAATTTTATGAATAATATATAACTGTTAAATTTGAGCGCAATCAAAAAATTATTTCTAATAAAAATTTCAATTTTACGATTTTATTTAAACAATTACGATTAATTAAAAAAAAAATTAAAATTAAAGTTTTTTTTGTTTAATTTAATTTAATTTAAAAAATTTCAATTTAATAATGATTTTACCACAGAACAACAGAAAGTCGCATAACACATGGCAGCTCAATGCACCAATTACGCTCATCCAACAACGCGGCGGACTTTAGCGTTTTCCTAGTCTTATAACTAGGACGATTTGTATGGAACACCATTCTCGAATCTAAATTATTCCAATGTCGAAAGTCTAAACTGCTAGTGACTTGTTCTGATTTTAAAACCGAAATGCAGGGAGAGAACGACAATTAACATTTCCACCAACAAAAAGTTAAATCTAATCGTATAAACATTGCTGTATATACAAACAAATTATCTCTTGCTCGGCAACATCATGAAAGTGTATCGATTAGCCAGCTGACAAAGAACACAGAGCACGGTACGGACATACATCAATTGAATTAAACTCTGGTGTTTTGTTCTGCGATGTTTCAATAAAGTTAATGGGGAGTTGACATGATTCTCTGTGCTGTGCGGCTTCGTTCTGCCGATTCTAAACGTTAGTGAGCCCACGCACAAACCATAGCCAACCGAATGAGACGAAACACACGCAGGACCTTCTAACTGGTATTAACTAATCTTTGGGGTCAAGAGTTGAGACAATTGATGAGACATACAGAATGCAGGGGTTTATTCTGGAACGTGTTGAAGTTTTACCGATTGTCCAATGGGGTGGTGGTTTGCACCAGTGTCAAGTCTCCATGTCTATAAGAGCATATTTTCAAATTATTGCTTACCTTTTAAATAAATAAATTGTGTTTTGAGTCCACCCACTCAGTTATATAACTGATTTTGTTGACAGTAAATCAAAGGACCAAGCCAACCATGTAGGCTCCGACGCAATCGACGAGTGAGCGATAACCAACCAAAGATCGATATTTTTAATTGGATGAGCGTAGCGAAGCGAAAGCGAAGATTCCATTACACTACACTGGAGAAAAATATCCGGAATGTTTTTTTTTCCTTTCTTTCTTTCATTCCTCGTAATTTGTCTGTTTGTCCACACGATTCCGGCTAAACCGATACTCGATTGCGATGAAATTTTATTGGAGGCCTTCGAAATCTCTGAACTTAGAACTGCCACGTTTTTGAACGCAATCGGAATATTATTCTCATGAAAATCGCAATTTTACGATTTTTTCGATTTTTATACAAAATTTCTTCGATTTATAACACATTACATGCTTTGTCCGATTGTGATATATTTTTCACAGAACCTTAATTTTATGAATTGATATATTCGTGTGAAATTTGAGCGTTATCAAGATAAATTTCTTTAATAAATCGCAATTTTACTACTTTTTTCGATTTTTAAATTTCTTTGACTTACAGCACCTACATGCTTTATCCGATTGTAATGATTTTTTCAAAGAACCCTTATTTTATGAATTAATATATTCGTGTGAAATTTGAGCACAATCGAATAATTATTTCTTATGAAAATCAAAATTTAACGATTTTTTTCTTTTTTAAAATTACGAATAATAAAAAAAATTAAATTAAAGTTAATTTTTATTTAATTTAAATAATTTTAAAAAAATCTTCAACTAAGTAATGATTTTTTCACAGAACAACAGAAAATCCGCATAACACTTGGCTACTCAATGCACCAATTACGCTCATCCAACAACGCGGCGGGACTTAAGCGTTTTCCTAGTAGGAAATATAGCAATCAGTGGTATGGACAGTGCGAACACCCGCGGATGAACGCCAGAATCAACAAGGCCGATTCAGAACAACTCTGAATTTATTATAGGCTTCGTTGCTAGGACGGCTCCAAAGTTACCGTTTACAATCTCCTAAGACAAGTACTGATGGATTCCAAAGCATAAGTTAAAAAACTTCTGACTTTGGCGGGAATCGAACCCTGGACCTTCTGCATTGGAAGCAGATACGCTAACCACAAGACCAACGAGCCACACACCATTTTTGTTGTTGTTCGTAAATTGACCACTAAATTACCCAAAATACAAAATACCTTGTTAAATACCAGAAAAGGGGCATACAAATATTGTCTCTGAGCAGGTTGCAACAACATTTTAACAATTAGTTTTTTGAAGATGGGAGTAATTTTTTAAAACTAAATTTTAATTTTAACTATAATCTACAGCTGACCACTTGATAAGGGTATTGCTGATGTTTGAGCGTGTATCATTCGGAAAGTGGCTTTCAAGCATAAAATCCGGAGTAATGACTAATACTGAAATATTGATATCATTATAACCTTGAAGGTTTGAATGTCATAAATTAATCAAATTGAATTGTTAACTTAATTATACACACTTCAGCGTAGTTTCTTACTTTCGAGAACTTAACTTAATTACCTATACCATTCTTCCACTTAGTGCTTTCTTGTATGTGAGTGTTGCGAACGCTTCGGGAAAATGTCGTTACATCGCATTTGGAATTTGGATGCAAATAAAAACCAATGGCGAAATTCTCGAGTTGTTTTGTTTTTTTGTTTACGTGAATTATTGATGTACCGGAACTTGCATCTACTTGCATCATTGAATTATAAAATACACAAAGCTAGTATTGACATGTGGGAGTTGGTATTTACCGGTACCGCCACTGGGCAGTATCAACGAGTGTTTATAGTACTTCTCGCCAAACAAACGCTATGTTAATGCTTTAGTTATTTTGTCATGAGTTTTTAATCATTGCCATTGAGGCTGTTAAAGCCTATCACAAACCATAATTCAAATAAAATAAATAATGAATGGTTTGTTATTAACGGGTGACTTCCACTCCTAAAATTTGCTACAACACATTGCTAGAGATCAAGCTATCAATCTTAATCGTGTGATTTTACCATGCACTTGTTTATATTTTTCACTATTTATTATAAATATTTTATTTGATACAATAGGCATTGTTCAGTCGTTGAAGAGAGTACTGCTACTGCCATATAGGTCAAAACTGTATAAAGATATATTTTTGTTGTACCATAATTATTGGACGAGGTCTACACGTCAGTCGGGCTTGGACGATGCTTGAGGAAGGAAACGGGAGTCTCCGAAATATCGCAAATAAAAGTTATGATATACGTTTATGGGTTAATGAGTTGTGATAATTTTTTAATATAGTTATTGGTTTTGAATAGTTACTAGTGATTAAGATAATTTTTCATCATTTATCAAAACAAAAATACATTATTTTAAGGAAATAAAAGGGATTGCAAAAGCAGATTCATAAGATCCACCAGAGTAGCTATTAAGAATCCGTATAATCTTCCATTTAATGAAATATGAATTGATTGATATTTTTATAACTAATTGGTTGTATTATCGGTGAGTCTAAAATTCATTGCCACAATCGTTTATTATTTATTTATCAGGATTTAATTGAAGAAAGTTATATTGTACACATCTTAGATCAGGTTACAATTACATGTTATAAATCAAACCTACTTCACGTCTATTCAAACTAACAGCGGTATTTATGTCTATTCAATCACGCACGAGAGATATATGCCCCCAGGTTGTATCAGGATTTCTTCGAGAGGAATCTGGGCCCCCTCGAACCTCTACACTCCACACTCTACTGCACTCGCATCTGAGCCTATTAGACGGTTTACATTTCATTTCACACACGGATTTATGAAGACGATTTATTTTCGTCTTTCACTTTTAACCGAGAAGAATGAACCGGGAAGAAGTTGATAAATCAAGAAGTCGGATATGTGGAAGACACAAATTTAAAGGGGCATTTGTCCCACTCGGCGAACACGCGTGGAGGAGTCGCTAGCCCCATCCGTCGTCACGTGGTCTACTATACGTCTACTGTACTGCTACTTCTACCGCTGGCTTGTAAGGGGTTTCAAACACATCTGAGTTTCCACTGGCCTGGTGCTTTTATGTTTGAGGATTTGTCTGAATGGAAAGAGGAAAGTTGAGAAGGTAGGTATGCGTTATGTGACCGTATAAGTACCTAAGTGTGTCAATAATCAATCAATTATGATCAAAATATTGAAAATAATCTCAAATTTAAGCTTTTACAATGGCATTGAAAATAAATTTATTGTATTCCGATGTTTTAGGTGGCAAAATTTTTTTTTTTTTTTTAGAAATGTTCCATAATGCATTATTGACCATTAGAGTGCAAGTAATCCCCCACATTGAGGGTTTTATAGTAAAAAATCGACAGATGCAACACAATTCTAAATTTGCTCAGAAATGGCTAAATATTCAAAATTAAAATGTTATTTTAGAGTATCTCTAGTAATAATAATGTTTTTGACAACAAAGACGTGGGAAAGACTTGTAGGCCTGCATTTAACTTTTAATAGTGTATGCTCCATGATAAAGGTTTTAAAAGTATCAACCTAGAAATCGGCGTAATAACTTGAAAAATAAATTGTATTGTTTATAATTTTTAAGCAATGCCACAATGGTAGCAATTATTCGTAAAGTTTTCATGTAGTGAACCTTCCCGTTTCCTGTTCGGCAGTTCCTGTTTCCTTTCCCCGATCTTTTTTCCTCAATTATTAATGAGAAAAGAACACAAACGCTATTTCAGAGAGTTATATCATTCATCGTTGATGCTTTAAAACTCTTACGTAACGAGAAAATATCATCCCGAGACAATTATATTTTGTAGCTCCTATTTAATGTTGCTAAAATATATTTCAATATAAACATATTTGACTTTGAAATTGTATTTTAAACTGTGTTCCACAAATACATCCAAATATATATCATATGCATTGCCAATTTGAAAACACAATTAGTTATAGTGTTGAAAATATTATGTCGGAGATTTTATCATTACTTATTCCTACTTATTGGTATTACTCGCGTGTACATTGAGATTAATAAACTTAACAACTTTATAAAGACAATAACGTTAAAATTAAATGTGGTTTATTAGCAGTAGCAGACCATAACTGTCAACATAAATGTTTTCGAAATCCTATCATCTAGGTTTAATGACGTCAGTGTCACGAATGTACTGCTCATAAATAATGCAACTGTGTGAGTGCGGTTCTAGAAGTGGCGTCTCATTATTACAAAGTCGGCATTCGCACACTTGTTATGAAATCCTTAGGGTGGGCACATGGCTGTCCATCCACTGACCTATATAATATATAGCTCGAGAAACAAATTAATAATCATAACAAATAATTTGAATTATAGTTTTATTCTTTGATATTTACTCGCCCGGATATAATTCACACTGTAACAATATATACTATAAATTTCCTCTCATTTTGTTTTAAAGTTTAATCAAATCCACAAGTCAATACGCAAAATAAGTTTATGAGCAGCCAACATCAACATCAACATTCATATTAGATTGGATATTATGTTGGCTGTGGATGAAATTACAAATAACAACACTACATCAAAGATATTCATATGAAACAAAAGTTATGAATTATGAAATCAAATTATTCTGACGATATTTTCAAGCGCATATATTGGTAATATTAAACTAAGTGTAAGCGGATAACACTCATAGTGACTAGACAAAAGTTATTACAAACTTCTGTGATTTTAAATCTTCCCCAAATGTTGAACAAATTCATATTCAATCTTAACGATTTAGTTTTGCTAAATTTAATATATTTTATATTATATCAAATTATCCTCATATTTCCAAACTACACGTTAAAATTAAGTTTACTTGTTAATGTGTTGTTATATTATGACATGCATGTGTATTGCCCAAAGCATTTAACCAATTAATAAATATCCCATAATGATTCCGAGAAATAATTTGGTTTAATTATCAATAATATGTATCCATAATATTGTTCAATATAGTTAAACTAACGGTTAAACGTCATTATTTTTTTTAAACCTTTACTAATACAAACAAGATATACTTATTGTGTGAAGGTTAGTTGGCTATTATCATCAAAATATGATCATGACTGCGAGTATGAAATATTAATATATTTTATTAGTATTTTGAGTTTTGAAAGTGATAAATAAATGCAGTGTACGATATCCCAAGAAAAATCCCAACTTGCTCTAGATTGAAACAGCTTTCCCCGTCATAAGTTTGATTTACTCGTCGACTTCAATGACGCGTACAAATGACGCATACAGATGACGCGTACGTGTGTCGTAACGTAAACCATTGAGGGATCGTAAACGCGACAGATCCTCGTATTATAATCGCTATTATCCTCGTAACGGCGCGAGTTTCAACTAGTTATCACCGCTGCTCGTCCAGGGGAATAACCAATAAAAGATAATCGTAACCAGGACGCGAAGTAAATGAGTATGCGACGTTGATGAAGTGAAGTCAGGCATGAAGGTGGGATGTACACGATACTGAGTAGTTCCATATCTTGGCTCGTACTCTGACAAAACTACAATATATCACAATCATAATAAATCCCCTCACTCGCTTATAAAAGCAGTTCCACTGAGGGTAGACTCTAAATGCAATTATATTTTTATGTATAAAACAGTAATATGAAGAAGAATTTTCCACCAACTCAAAGTTTAGCCATAATTTATATTTTTATTCTAAAAACTGGTGTATACATAACAAACACGAACATATACATTAATACGGGTTTCGAACGGACGCCAGAACAGGAAATCTAACTCGGTATTACTATATAGTCCGTGAGAGAGGGAGAAAATCCCCTCTCCCCCTCCGCCATTAGCAAAAAATATATAACACACGTTGCATCTTCTAAGGTTTCCCAATTGTATCCCAATACCAAAGCCATACAAATACTTAGTATCCATTTGACCATTATAACCCTCAACCAACTCTTGTTTTCAAAAGTTGATGTATTCATTAAAAAATACATATTTGTCTATAAACCAATTTGCAATTTACTATTCCCGAACATGAACCCCCTCACTACACCACATTATTGGAGACACATTTAAAGTTCGCTAACAATAATGTACGAGCTTAGAACCAATAGATGTGATTGAGCTCCGGTTTTCACAATATGTTAATACTTATTCAATCTGTCTGAAAATGTCAATCTAGTTTTTGATGGCTCTTTTCAAAATGCATTATACATTGACAGTATTGACAGTACAGCTGCTATAAAATTTAAAGATTTGCACCAAGACCTTTTCTCATTTTTATTCGTTTTTCCGGGGGTGGAGAAGGGTGTGAGCCACACGCTTAAAAATTAAAATCGGTACATGTTTTGTATATCTTGACAAGCTAATATTCTTATCCAGATCCAAGCAGGTTGTGAATGGTAATGGATATTCAAATTCATGTTCATATATTGATTCTGACCGGGTTCAGGGGGGTTCAGACAGGGTATATAATATGGTCTAAGGTTCAGACCCAGTAAGAGGCCAAGTTTTGTACTGAACTAGGCAGCCAGGGCTCGTTGAGTCGACTAGTATATCTTACGGATGTGAGTTCTGGCAGCGAAGCTGAGCCTTTGCAGAATCAAGGAGATCAGATAGATGATTGACGTTATTACTAGATTGCCAATAACAACTAACATAATCTTCTCGGGGAAGGGGGACTACTAAACTGCGTTTCACTTTAACTACTCAGGCACATCAAGGGTTCAATCATTTGATGACTGGGAGAATGCCAACGATGCTCAATTTATTTTATAAAATAAAGCAATATTAATTTATTTCGCCATCTTATATTGTCGCAATATGGGATATGGATAGAGTTTATCCACTCAGGAATATAACGTGTTCAACCATTTGATGACCGGAAATGGGATACAATACAAACGATGTTCAATTGAATTTATAAAAAAAATTGAGTAAAGCAATATTAATTTATTACGCCATCTCATATTGGTAGGGTTTATCCAAAACTTATTTTAGACCCAGTATATATCTCGACAACCTACTTACAGTCCATGCCATCAAGAAATACTCGGGATAAATTTGGTCCGAATGAGATTTTGTACATTTCGTTATCTTTTTGCATGACAAAGTCGAGATGATCATCTAAACAAATATGGATTGTAATGTCATCTTTCTCAATGAAACAGACGATCAGTGAGAGCGAGAGAAGGTGAGGATCTGCAGAGGATGTGTAATGATCTGAACAAAAGTGATAACTTTCTTTGACATATCGCCGACGTGCTTCTTGATTCGGTATACTAGGCTAGATCCCGTATCTCGAACCTATAATATGTATAGCGGCGAGTGTACGCTTGCTTGCAGTTAAATAAACAAGTTAGAGTTGTGTAAACGATTCGCTCTCGGTGATTTCTGATTTGTTAGCTCAGTCGCCGCATCACGCCACACGAAGACATGAGGAGATCTACGTTCCTAGACAAACATCGTCTCCTTTGAGACTCGAATCACGGATACGTCTGTCGTCGATACTGCGTGAAACCATGTGGACACAGAATTATTAGATTGTAATTACGTTTTAACGTCTGATTTTAAATTATTACTTCTGTGTTTTATACTACCATGCTATTTGTCAAATTAGTGACTTCATTAAGTTTCTACGCATTTCTTTGCCATACGTGAATTTGTTAGGAAAGTTTGAATTATTAATATAATTTAATTGTAACAACCAATTAACCAGAGCAAGCTCCACAACTGTGATGTGTGCATTATATTAAAAATTAAATATGAGCTAACAAAAGGCATTTTTTAAAGTCTAATTAACAAAATACAACTATACAAGCTATTGGAGGTCATAATGTTTATACAATACCAAACATTAGAAATAAACTTCCTACAAAATTGGAAATTTATATTATTTGTGTTAAGATCTGGATGGAAGAATTATGATTGAGAAATTGTGTATCTGGCGTGTCATTTAGCTGTATTCGATTAATTTTAGTCGTGACGTTTCAATACAACTGCGCATCTGATGCATATTCCTCAAATTTGAGATTGTTGTTTATCTCTATCAAACTCAAGTTCCTGGGGCAATGATTTTGGATTTGACGTAGTAGAGAATTCGACAATAACACCGCAATTTTGCTGCAGATAATGATACGCTGCAGTCGTATCAAAACGTCAGGACGAAATCGAACACATCGAAATTACCCGCAAAATAAATAACATAATGCACATTTCAGGTTGAGAAAGCATAAAATTTAAAAAGAATCATGGAAACAAAAAATCCCACCCTGCGACTAACTTACTTCTGCTACTGCCAACTAAATTTGAATATTATTATGAGTGTGGACACAATAAACAAATACAAAGTGAATATGAGTGGGTAAATGTGCAGTGGGGAAGACGACGACGTGTATAAAGGTCAAGGTTCAACAAAGGCTACGCGTGTACGCACAATGTGCTCCGCTACTGGCCATTAGCCTACTCCTTTGAGCACCTCATCCTCGTTATATCATTTGACGCGATTCTCCTCGCAACGCGCCATATAGATCACAATAAAGTTTGACGGTGGGGTCGGTATTATGCGTGGGCGTGTAGCCTACATAATTATGCAAGGCACGATCTTGGTAATTGCGATACTTATGTTTAATCCCGATGTGTTGAAAGAGCGTCTCGTTATTATTCAAACAGGGATAAATGATAACGATTATTAGAGCTGTTCCAACAGACGTTTCCAGTTTGAGAAAACTAAATCAAAATACACAGACAGATTTAGGTCAAACGAAGCGCACGAGACTTTGTTTCGAGAGGTCTCCGTTCGTTACCCGCCACCGGCAATGCTGATTGAAGGTTTTTCCAAGGTTTTATTCAGTCGTTTATGAGAATGCAGGAGTGAAATCTCCTTAGCAGCCTTTGGACATTTACTTTCACAACTACCCAACTCAAGAATATCTAATTCGACATCTAAAGGAGGGGCATGAAAAATGTCAACCACTAGAACATCCACTTCAAAGTTACAAGTCGAAACTTTAACATGAGTTTCTCAAGAACAAGGTAAATAGCTTATAAACGAGGGCAGTTAGTCGATGCAGAAAGGACTATTTGAGTTTTAAAGCCAAGGTTTTCTTTTATTTCTGCTTTACGTGACGGCAAACTAAAAGAAAAATAAAGGATGAAAAATTACATAACTATTCGAAAGTTAGTATAAAATAATATTTCGTAGAAAAAAAAATGGTACATTCAAAAATCAATTTATTACGCTAATACTTAGTTAAAAGTCAATATCATGCTGTGTGAAGGGGAGAATGCACACTAACTAGATGATGTTCTCATAACAACAATATTCAATCAATACCATGAAATACAAAATTGTAATATTTCGATAAGAAAGTGTATGTGTTATCAAAGCTACGTAAATATCAGAAAGCCTCTAGCTACAAGCATGTTGTCATCTTTGGATGAGTTCCATATTACTTCCTCTTTCCCGACAGAATCCATTAGATAACAATCCGCATCCTATATATTTCCGAGAATTCTAATCTCGGTCGATCCCTGCTCTTCAAATACGACTTACGATTATATTCGATGTTATTCCATCAAGAAACAGAAAAATGCGCTACATATCAATATACCTTATACAATACTCGCCATGCACTTATTTGGATATTATAATGAAATATTTGCGAACATAGATGTGATGTTTATTGCATTCTGAACATTTATCAGTCAAAACGTTTTATCCCTAAATATAATATATAAGAAATCTTTAGAAAATTTTATATTAAAGGAAAATGAAGAAACGAACTCAAGACACTCGAAATGTATCGAACGATCGTTGTTCTCAATAAAAATCAACATCTTCTCTCTCTCTCTCTCTCTCTCTCTCTCTCTCTCTCTCTCTCTCTTTCTCTCTCTCTCTTAAACTTTTATTACATTCTTTTACCACTCTTTTACAATAAACGCTATTCGAGTCTGGAATACTCTCCCAACCAGCATCAGGGATGTTTACGGAATTAGTTACGACACTTTCAAGCGTAAAGTATATCAACATTACTTGAGTAAGTATAATTAATTAGCAGCTATAATCATCAGCCGCTACAGCCTTTGTCAATGATTGAGTAATGCACAGTGCCACAACCTGCTCCTGCTCACTTGTATTTCTGCACACAATGGCTAAAGCCATTTTTGTGTGAATGGATGAATGAATGTTTCTTTCACTATTTTAGATCATATAAATATATTTAAATCCATAATTTGCATTTCATTACCATATACCTAGAAAATTTTAACTTTGCAATAATTATGTTACTCCTATAATGTATCATTACATAATTTAGTTTGTTTTAGTTAGTTTCGTATGATGTTTACATTATTTTTAGCTCTTAAATTGCACATTTAACTTTGTGTGATCATAGTATTTAGATATATTTTAATATTTTATGTAATCTTGTAATGTCGTGATAAGTTGTAATTAGGAAGTGGTTGGATGGAAGAGAAGGCTTAACAGGCCTTAATCCCGCCATCAATAAAGACGACAATCAATCAATCAACAATCTCTCTCTCTCTCTCTCTCTCTCTCTCTCTCTCTCTCTCTCTCTCTCTCTCTCTCTCTCTCTCTCTCTCTCTCTCTCAGTTTGGAATTGCTCACATCAATTTCTTTCGAAAATAAGTTCAGTAATAATCACATTATCTTATACATTAAGTGTGTGAAATAAAACAATTTACATCTGATTTGAGCTCTGAAAACATGGTAAACAGATGTACGCCCTGCGGCAACATTCCTACCTAATCACGACCAATAGTTTACTGCAGGAGAAACCATTGCCCCCGTCAAGTATTTCAAGGTGGCCAACACAGCACAGACAAGTGTAGGATTTAGTTACAATGACATGCACATAAATACGCGTTCACACGCTACAAATCATCATTACAAAAATAAGTGTAGAATAAAAACATAATTTCGAGCCGGGTTTCCCCCCCCCCCCCCGGGATTAAATAAAACAAACAATTTATGCACCTGATAGAAATATTTGTATGATTATATTATGTTATTACTGTTGAGAGGATATATAGCTGAAAAGCCAATTTATGTTAGTTTAATTCCAATCAAAATACCAACCATCTGTAAAATAATACATTTATCGAATTTTATCGCCATGTAAATAAATACGATAAAAAAAACACTGATAATGCTCTGTTCGTGAAACTTATCAATATCCAATGGCTGTAGGTGATAAAAATAGCCCCCACCCCGCGACATAAAACTCTGAATTCAACACTGACACTTAACTTCTTGTGACAAAAATTTCATTCGCTAGCAGGAAACGATATTTACAAGATAAAATTTTACTTACTGGATTTTAATAGCTCCAAAAATATATATGTTTAGTTGGCGGAAAGAGCATATGGAGCGCTAGTGGTTCGAAAAAGGTATTTAATTGGTTTATCTTTAAAGGAGTAGGTCGTTCTACTATCAAACCTGGTATTATGAGGTGGATAGCACATTGGGATGAGCTGCAAGGTCAACAATGCCAATCGATTTGACTCTCATAGTTACAATAAATCACTTCATGTATTTCAGTGAACATTATTAACTTATAAAATTAAATTCTGAAAAGTGAATCCCTGTATTTCATTATTGCTATAAATTTTGTTCGTGATCTGTATGAAATGCAGTCTGCAGTTTCGGACATGTTCAAGACAATTTCAAAGTTGAATTAGTTCAGAGAACCATGACTTCAATATAACATACTTTCCTTGTTTGTATTCATGACGATATTACATGATGCAATTCTATAAAACCTGGTGCAATCACACAAAGTACGTTCAAAAAAATATTTCGTGAGGATGGCCGCTGTAGGGTACACATCAGAGCTAAACGATGTGACCCTCTATAGCCGGAGTTAGGACAATTGTGAAGGGATGTCCGAGGGCTGTTTAAGAGGACTCAATCCCTTGCATTCGCATTAACGACAGAGGAAAACCTCAGTCAGGATTGCCGGTCTTGACAGGATTCGAACTCGGTACCTCCCAAATTAGAGTCAAGCGCTTATAGCGCTCGATCCAACACTGTACGTTCAGGACATTTTGAGCCGCCTATTGAGTAGTATATGATAGATGAGGGGAGTAGAACAATTACAAAAACGCATTTATACCTTGTGCGGGATTCGAACCCGCGTCCTGTCATACACATAGGACCCCAAACGAATGAGCCACCGTAGACGCGGCTACATTGTAGGCTAAGCTCGAGAAAACCAGGCTTTGACGCAGAACGCAGAGGTAAAGTCAGGATCACTTGGAAGCTCTATCATTTGACCTATCGGGTTGTGGTTTGCACCAAAATGTTAAGTAAGAGTGTGTCAAGCGCCCCCTTCACTTTTCTTATTAACTGATCGTTAATATGACACAAAACTGTTAATTTGTGGTAATTTCCCAATTTTGTGTAAGAGACAATTTTTTGAAATTTCAAAATTGGCATTGATAGAGACACGCGCTCATCCTTTGTGAAAAGCCTCCCAAAAATGCTGATTTTTTTAATGAAAATTAAAGGTAAAAAAGTGGTACGTTCTGAAAGTGAAATTAGCTGGATTTGACGATCGAGTGTTTTTAAATGGGCATTTAACATTGTAAAGAAAGTTGGCCCGAGCTTGGCCACCCTGTATAACTTATGTATAACATCAAGCTACACGGTTTCCCGTCCAGTTCTAGACTGACTGGTTAAGTTTTTATCCTCGCATTACCGAGTGTAGGCCTATTTGTTTTTTTTTACTGTGATATTGCCTCTCCAGTGACCACGGGTATTACTAGCACAGTTCTTAGAACAGGTTCTCATAAGTGCACACCGAACCACACGTTCATTTGTCCGCTCGGTGCAATTAGAACCGGATTTCCTCCACCTTCATCATCATCAATGAGCTTCCCCCAGCCTCTATAGTTCAAGAGAGCAGAGCAGAGCGTTAGTTAATTAATTGACAAATCATATCTGATAGCATCATGAGTAATGAAGTGGTTAACCAAGGGGGGTGGAGGTCACTCGACACAAGGGGGCAAGTGGCAAGGACGGTAGAGAGATATTACTCCTGGGCTACACACTTCGGTTCTTGCGCTCTTGATTTATCTATTGAATGTTAGGGATCCAGCCACAAGACTACGTTTAAAGTTAATGATGAATAAATATAATCAATTACTTTTAAGGAGAAAAACTCACTTTTCTGTATGTCGGTCTGTGTGTGTGAGACACGTTTTTCCGACAAGTATGATACAGAATGATTTTGGTGACCCTGGAGGTTATGGAATCTTCCAGAAAGTGTGAATATTTATGTACCCGGCACCTCCACCATAAGTGAAGACGTCGAACAAAACGGTAAACTTATTTCCCTATTTTGGATACTCGTGTATACCTATGCTTGTTTTTAATTGTTATGTAATTATTGTCGTACTCGTATACTCACTGGTTTTATCTTATAGGTGTGTCTAGTCTCCTGAGTCCTGGTACAATGGGCTCCGTGATATCTATACCATGGACACACGACGGTCGGGGATTAAAAATGTCTAAAATTATTGTATTTGGATTTAAAAAAATATACTTTTGAAATTTTATTCTAAACCTATGCTAAGATTAGCGGCCAATGAGATGCATACTGGTTGCAGGCAGGTGTATTCACACGGCTACCTCTCTAGAGACGAACATTCGCTCTATGATTTAGAAACATAAATTGGGCTTTAACTTTAACTACCTCGAAAGGTTTGTGTTACTCGTTTCCGTTTAATTGTTAAGCATCAAACGAGGACAATCCTGATTAGATAGGAGTCCATACAATACGTTATAGAGCAATATTTGCGTTATATGTTCTATTTCAATTACAGCTAACGCCCCTGTTATTGCAGCCATGCTATTTGAGAGGTCGCAATGTTTTGAAGCCGAGCTCTGTACAAATTGATGCACGTTCAGAAAGTAATTTCACTAGTTATTAGTCCGGGGAGTTATTTCCGCTGCTAATGCATAGAATATGAGGCTCGTTCCCCGATCAGAGGAAATGGATTTTACTTTGGAAATAATAATTTCAAATAATGATGGTATTTCAATATGAATGTCAACGATAAACCGAAGATTATAATAGTTTATTAGTTTGGGTTATTACAGTCCCCTATGCATCAACCAACAAGCATAATTCAACAAGGACGAGGCAGAATGTTTTGGTGCTCTGGAGAACAGAAGCCGAGATTATTCTCACTCAAGAAGGGATTTTTCAAGCCCGGAACCACCAACAAAAATAGATAAATCCTGTATAATGTTTTATTTGGGTGCCCTTCTTTGAGAGTCCGTTGAAAAAGTAGCTTCGTTCCCTATTTTGAGGTTGTAGGCCTATACATGTATACAAAACCGTGCTTGTTATTTCATAAAACGACCAATAACGTATATATAATAAAAATGCATATTTCTTTAATACGGGGGTGTTCATTAAAGAAATTATTATACATTATTATTATTTTTTTTAAAAACTTTTTAACTTTTTAGACTTCTGACGTTGAAGTCCATAAGTTTTGTAAACGGTGACCTTGGAGCCGTCCTAGCAACGAGGCACAATTTATTTATTTTCTTCATTTATCAGTATATATAAATTTATATATTTACCCCGTTAACTCAATCGGCAAATCATAAATACATCATCAAGCATTACATATTTTGAGTTCCAAATACTCCCACACGACTAAATTGCTTGTCAAAGACTTCTGTCGCGAACACTATCACTATACGCTGTTAACATTTTTATATCAAACAACAGAATATGCCTACAGGCTACACTATACGCATTATATCTGAACAACTGGATCACAGAATGGCCCTGCAAATTATGCTTATATTCTCAGGCAGCGTTACAATATCGTAAATTTAATAAAATTAATATCACTCACTACACCAGACAAAACATAGTAGGTCACCATTATTTGCTGAGCATATTATTGCATTAGTAAAATGGATTGATTTACTTCACCTAAATTAGTTTTATAAATGTTGTTCGTTGGTCCTGTGGATTTCATGGTGCTAATTCAGATGGTCCAGGTACATAATTATTTTAGCAACAAGATACGCCATAATGTTTTGTAGTTGAATAATGTCCCTCGCTGAAATATCTCCATGAAGATAAAGGGTGGATAATATACGAATATATTTACTTTATTTTTTAAAAAATTGCGAAAAAAATGTAATCCGGAACGTCACACGAACCGACCTTCGAATGTAAACATGCACGCGTGCGATATGTCCTTCAATTCGTTTGAAGCCCCCTCGTTCGTAAACGTTCATAATGTTTGTTTTATTAACAATCTGTCGACGCTCGACTTTGTCGGAGCCCAAGACGGGAACGACATAACCACAGGATATTTGTCCACTGAGATGCTCTGCGTTTAGGTTTGAGTCAATATTGATATGTTATGTTTTATTTGGTATTTACCGGGTTCTGAACGTTTCCCGAGATTTGTGTACCCATCATTGACTAAAACATCATGGCGATCCTACGCAATACAACACAAAACTGTAGGCGTGGTATTGACAGTTAGTTACATAATCATAATCATAGTGTAAGTGACAACTTGAATTGTTATGAGTGTGACAATCATTTGGTACAGTGTCCATTGCACAGATTCGATTAGCCGGATAGTCTGGGATTGAGCCAACTATATTTATTTTATTTCTCGATTTGGATACTCGGGAAACACTCCCGTTGGCGGAATTGATAATATTTAATACAATCCAGAAATTAAAAAGTCCATCCCGACCGGTGATCAAACCTGGGTCTCCCACATTCCAGGTAGATATATCTATAATAGTTGGCTAAGGCGCCTACCTGGAATGTGGGAGATCCGTGTTCGAACCCCGGTCGGGATGACTTTTCTCAATTTATTTTTACGGAATCAAGTCATGAAACTCAAACATATTATCATAAGTGACCATTATTATTGTTGACTATGAGACCAATATTATTATTATATGAGACATATTATTAGTATTGATATCGCAAATCATTTGGTACTACTTACATTTTAAATCCAAATATGTTTTTTAATGTTGGTGTGTGAATAATATTAAATTAAATTTCAACTAAGATACTTAATTGACTTATTATAATGAAATTGTTGTTAACGGGCAAATTCTTCCAACACTGTACAGTTTCCATAATATTATGTAGACCTATAGTTGAATGTGCTGTCGCGCCCTTTGTCCATCGGTTTCAATTACCGAACAACAAGCAATTAGCTTGATACAAAAACGAATAAAATAACTAACAAGGCTTGTCAGCTCGACGAGCCGATCGATGCACCTGTTACGCGTCATTATAACCGTCAAGTACACAACACCCAGTCAGCTTCTGTAAATATAATTATGTAACGAACCTCGGTCTGTCTGTCTGTTTGCTCTCGACACGCTAATTGATTCCAGAGCAACAGGTACGGCATCAGTGGCGGATACAGGGGGAGCGGTGGGGCGATCGCTACCCCCCATAATATTCAAATTTTGATTGCGAAGCCAATTAATTACTACCATAACCTATTATGCTATTTTCGATATTTTAACGTGTTTTAGGCCAATGAAAATTGCCAATTTGCAAATTTTGATAAAGGGCACCTACGGCTCAAACTTTCACACATACCCAGTAAACTGGTTTTGTAAAACCGAAAATTTTCCCCCCCCAAAAAAAAAAAACCCCCCCCCAACCAAAAAACTCCCCTTCCAAATTTCATTTTGTTTTTTAAATACCAAAAAAAATCTTGTAAAAAGTCCCCCCTTTTCTTCCCCCCCCATGAACCAGGACTGTTCCGCCACGGGGGGGGTAAAATCACAAGCAAAATGAGCTTTAGAAAAAAATAAAGTAGGGATGTTTGAGTTTCATTACACCATATTTCCAGTATCTCGGCTGATTTCAGTGATAAAAGATTGATGCTTTGCATAATTACATAATAACGAAATAGAAGGCTTCTGTCATAGCCCTTTTCCATGAGTTAATTCTTAACTTAAAAATTAAAAAAAAATTAAAAAATTCGTAAGGAATTTTTAGTGCCCCGAAATAAAAAGTAAAAAAAACACCAAAAAAATAAGCTGCTTTTCTTTCCCGGGACGATTTGCTTTTAAATGTTAAAAAAAAATTTGATAAGGGAACATATTTATCATTCAAAAAAAAAAAAAATATTCCCTTACCCACAATGCCAATAAAAAAAACCTTATAAAATGCATAATCTCAGTATTTTTTCATTGAGTATATAACCACCCCTTTAGCTTCCCATACTCAAAGGTATTGTTTTATAAAAGGGGGGATGATTACAGTATTTTTTTAGCATTGTAGGATATATATACAATTTTTTCCAAGGGTTTATGTAACGTAATCAAATTTTGCAAAAAAAAAAAAAAAATTATCGGTAAAAAGTTTTTTTCAAATCTTGTGTTGTTCGTAAAGCAAATTAAATGTGTTCCTGATATGTTGGTCTAATCAAATGACAGTCACACCCAAAAATTTAACCAAAAATAGTTTTTAAATTTAGGGGGCGCAAAAAAATTGAAAATGTCATACTGCCCCGTGTAAGTTAGGGGAAATTGTACGTGTTTCAAGACGGATTCTGTACCGGGGGGGATTTTGGGGAAAAAACAAAAATAAAATTTACCCCCAAGTTGTTTTTGTTTTTAAAAAGGGCGTCTTTTTGTCTGTCTTTTGTCGGTCTTTTTCGGGGTCGTCTTTTTTTCTTCGTCGTCTTCTGTTGTCTGTTCTGTTTTTGGTTCTGTCTGTTGCGGGTCGTCTGTCTGTCTGTCTGTCTGTCTGTCTTTGTCTGTCTGTGTGCTTGCCCTGTTAAAATCTCTACAATTGCAAAAAAAACTGAAAAAACGAAATTTATCCCAAAACAACACTCGTAGAATATAGTAGGCATTAAATCGTTAATGTGTAACATACGTCTTTGTCTTCGTGTTTTGACTAATGCAGGCGTACGATAGCAAATACGTTAGTGAGTTGTGAGTGAGTGAATATAGTCGAGTGAGTGTGTTGGTACATGTTTTTGTTTTTCTATTACCTCGAAGCCACGAAAAAAATTTAGGGGTAAAAAAGGGAGAGTTTTATTGATGAGTTAAAAACAAGGGGTTACTCAATTTCAATCCCAAAATTTAACCCTTTTTTTAAAATTCTCTAAATTTATTTTGGAAAATTTTATTTCATTGTTTTCCGATTTTAAAAAACGTTTTTTAGGGGACCCCTTTTAAAATTTTAAAAAACTTATATCTGCCACGTTTTTAAAATAAGATCGGCAAATTATTTCTCTTGAAAATCTCACTTCTACACATTCGAAAAATTCTTCATGTTAATCGCACTTGTACATACATTTTTTTCAAGCAAACTATAAAACACTTGTTGTTCAATTAATTGACAGCCTTGCATTATTGGTTAGTATCCACAAGGGTTAACAATGCAACTACTATTTTTAAATCACTCTATGTGCAAAACGAAACGAAATGGAAAAGTAAAGAAAATTTGCCTCAATGAACCTAAATCGCTCATCCATTAAGTTATCAACAGGACTGGAAAAAGCGTTCGCGAACGGCAACCATATTAGTGAAATGGTTTTCTGACAAAGTTTGATGCACGAATGTTTGACCACAGTAAAAATACGAGCTATTCACTAGTTATATACACACGGACGAAACAATCTTGCTTAATTGATCTGATTAACGAATGGCGTTGAATATAATCGCATGAGATTTCGATTAGGAGGTTAGTTTCGTCTTATCATAATGTTGCGAGTTCTTACCTCCACTTCCCAAATGCTCGACTGTCTTGTTGCTCAACCTCAATCTGAAACAAACAAACAAATAAATCAATTAATTTCTTCTTCATTCCAGTATCATATCTACAGTCTATACCAAACCAAGAAGCGCGCCGGCAAGTAAACCCAGAGAAAAAAGTCCATACTTCTGTTCAGGCCATAAAAAATGTCAAACCATTTTATCCTCTGCAGAAAGCTCTCCTCCTCTCGCTCACTGCTCGGCCATTTCATTGAGAAGAGTGACATTTGCAACCCTTTACAAAGAGATCGGGAAATCGGTCTCTCACTCAGTCCACATTACTCCATGATTGTTAGTTTTTACCTCGTCACTTATTCTACCAACTTTTTGACCATCGTTATGTCTACCATCACTAATGTTAACATAATTATTGATTTAAACAAATCACTGTAGGAATTATACCTGTTATATAAAGGGTGCAATGTATGCCCCTCGTCAGGTGTTTATAACTATATGTTGCGAAGTGAAGGGATGTCCGAGGGCTGTTTAAGAGGACTCTATCACTTTTATTCGTATTAACGAGTGAGAAAAACCTCGAAATAAACCTTCAGTCAGGATTGACAGTCACGCAAGGGAATCGAACCCGGGACCTCCAACACTGTAGGTTAAATATTTATACCGTTTACCTGGCTTGAGAGCTAGGTACGTAAATCACAGCATTCAACAACTTCCTGGATGTCTGTTCTGGATCTCATCGCACATACAATTTTAATCTGAATAAAAAGTGCTAAAACTTTGTTAGGCCTTGAATTTGAATCGTGATTCCCTCGGGTGCGTCATCAAGAAGGGAATTGGGCCGAGAAGGCAAAGCCGAGTTAATAAATCATGAGGCCACCGAGAGGAGCGTATCGATTCACACACACACAGAGTCCACGGTGTGATGTGATAGAGAGTCTCTTGACGCCACTTGGTTTTAAATATCGCGTTTCTAGAAGGCGGTGGTGAGGCAACAGACCCTGCCAGTCGGGGTTAATTTGAAAGACGAGAACCATGATGCCTTCAAGAGCGAGGGATAGCCTGAGAAGGGATCACTTACACATTGTGTCTTGAGATAGTCGCGAAAGGGGAGGGGGGATTGACATATTATTTAATAGGATGGGACACTTTCTGTAATATTGGCAATTGTGGACAACTTTGTAAAATATAGCTTGCTTCCTATTAGGAACCCCACCCACTGTGAAATATTTAACATATTTACAAAAATGAATTTTGAATATGTTTTGTAGGTTTTGCGTTGTGGTAAGATTGTTATTAGAGAACTCAAATAAGAAGATTGTCTCATTTCTGGATAATCGTCGGTAATACAAATAATAACCCAACCGCGTGATAGTAGGCCTATATGAGACTGAGAGAAATAATACAAGTATCCTAAGCTAGAGTAATATATATTTTTCCAAAGATAGAAAATAGGAACTAGCTAATGATTACCAATAATTTGCATTGTGCATATTCCAAAGAAGATATTAGTAATGAATTTATTGAACATATCGATGAATCCACAATAGGAGAGACAGTGACTTTTAATACAATATATGTTTGTAACTGATTATGAAATTGCCCCTACATTTCTGTAACTATAGTGCGAATGTGACTTCGAGAGTGGGAATGGTTGGTACAATGGTTGAATCAATCGCACAAGACTACGCCAGCGAAGCCCATCCGCAGGCAACTCCACGATCACGTTATGTATAAGAGGGATGGTATTGCGGGTATTGATACACTCAGCAAGGCGTTATGTATAAGAGGGATGGTATTGCGGGTATTGAACACTCAGCAAGGTGTTACTTTTTCTTTTCTTTTCATTCCCCACCCTTTTTTATATTTGATTCATTCATTAAATGCATGTAATATCATTTTTGTTTGTTACCAAAATGGTTGTGTTTAATGCATTGTTGAAATATTACTATTTCAAATATTTACTTAAATGTAGTTTATTGTTGTTTCTGCATCTATGTAATTAGATTTATTTAGTTCTCCTCCTTTGTAAATCAGTTTTTAGAACTGAATAGGAGACATTAAATAAATAATAAAATAAATAAACGTGTAACTTCATTATTTTGTTTACCAATCAACGTTTCTCTCCTTTGTTATATCAAAACTCTCAGATTTCTGAATGTGAAGTTTTTCTATCAATTTGCAATCAGTTTTTCCTAACGTTTTTTCCCAACACGTGTTTTCTAACGTTTTCCATTGTGTTGTTAAGCTCTTCATTATTCTTGTTCTTTATATACTCGAATTTTCTTTTAAAAACATTTTCCGTTGTTAGAGAATTATACGGCGTCTCCTAGCTCACCTCTATTGTTACAACGCGCCAAACAAGCAATTGTGTTTGTGTCTTGTCTAATGCTACGGCGCGTGTTCTTCATTGGAGAATTCAATGTGACATTTCCTTATGTTTCCCCCGTCTTGTCCTCTCCACTAACAGGACAAGTTTCTCTGCTTCCATTTCAAGAGATAAGTCTTGCTGAGTGACCTCATAAGCGGTGTACTTTTTATTCAGAGTGGATTGCTCTTGCAAAGAGGCACGCGCCTTGGGAGTAGGTACGCAACGCAATCGTATCCAGAGCATGCATTTCCAAGTAGGTTGCAGTGGACTGTACACAAGCAGAACTCGACGCACTTTGGCAACCGATTCGGATATTAAAATACACATAACGTAAACACACTTTGGAATAACATTTTGGTTTTAGAATTTTATTTATTTTCCCTTTGACAACGGATTTCAAACCACAAACGTATGCCAAGTAATTGCACAGTATGTACTGCCAACTACGATGTACACTAAGAAAACAATACCACGTAGTCCATACAATAATACAAAACCATTAAATTAAATACATGATACGATCAAGTTGTGTGGCTCGTTATTCTTGTGGTTAGCGTATCTGCTTCCAATGGAGAAGGTCCAGGATTCGATTCCCGAAGTTGTTCAACTTCTGATTTGGACTTAGGTCCATCAGTTCTTGGGTTAGGAATTTGTAAACGGTGACTTTGGAGCCGTCCTAGCAACAAGGCACATAATAAATGTTCTGATTCTGAATCGGTCTTGTTGACTCTGGCGTTGTTTCGCGGGTGTTACCACTGATTGATATAATTCCTATTAAAAATATCGACCTTTGGTTGGTTATCGCTCACTCGTCGATTGCGTCGGGGCCTACAGTGTTGGCTTGGTCGCTTTGGTTTACTGTCCCCCACTGAAAATCAGTTATATGACTGAGTGGGTAGACTCTAAATACGAATGTATTTATTTATTTAGTACAAAATAACGAAATAAGTACAAAGGAGTAATAAATATTTAAATAAAAACGCACTAAACTAAACAAAAAAATAAACGGATATGGACGCTAAAAATATATTTAAAGTCAATAAAGTAGACAAACTAAACTAACTAATGATAAAATAAATCAAAGCCAGGTGAAAAGATGACAAGAGTGGTTGTTTGAATGAGCAGTGTTAGGTAAGTTCCCGCAAAAAAGGAACTTTTGAAAGTTAAGTTACTTGGCCTTCAAAGGGAACTTTTTAAAAGTTACAGTTCTTTCACACAATAAGGAACTTTTGAGTTCTTGGAATAATAAAAGTTCCTGTTTAAAAGTTCCTTATGAGATAATTTATGGTAGGCCCTATACGTAGGATTTTGGTCGCAATTTTTAAGCACCGTCGTCGCGAGCAAATATGACAGGTTCGTTTGAGTGGGATCGTCTAATAAATCAGTTTTTTTCTTTTTTAATGTTTTTTTTCTTTTTTTTTCTTTTCTTTTCTTTTCATTCTCCACCCTTTTTTATATTTGATTCATTCATTAAATGCATATAATATCATTCAATTTGTTACCAAAATTCTTGTGTTAAATGCATTGTTGTTGTAATGCTACTATTTCAAATATTTACGAAAATGTAATTTATTGTTGTTTCTGCATCTATGTAATTAGATTTATTTAGTTGTCCTCCTTTGTAAATCAGTTTTTATAACTGAATAGGATAGACGTTAAATAAATAAATAATTAAAATCAAGGGAATTTTGCCTTCGAAAAATGATATGCTACTGTTCTTTAGTCACTGATTTTCATATCTGTATCTTCTAATCCGTTTTCAAATGTAGAGGTGTAGTGGGTTTTGTCATTTCTAAGAGCGAAAGGAACTTCTAAAACGCTATTAAAAGTTCCCCAAAATTTGTAACTTTTGTGTTGAAAGTTCCTCTTACCAAAAATGGAACGTGTTCCTGTAAAAGTTCCCAAAAAAGGAAAGCGTTCTTTTTTTAAAGTTCCTACCCAACACTGTGAATGAGATTGTCTGAATGATAAAACTGGCATAAATAGCTGATATAAACTAGTGAAAAGTTATAATACAATACATGGAATAGAGTCAAATACGCGTTTTAACTTAGCGTTTGTTGAATTCTATACGTGCTCTTTAAAACTAATTAAACGCCTTATATAGATCCACCATCAGCATGTTACAGACAGCTTACACTCCTAATCAGGAAGTCAACTGTGCCATGCCTGACCACCGAACATAACATACCCATGATGCATTGACCGAGACGTGAAACTGGGAGAGCATTCGCATGTTTTGTTTCTACTCTTGCCACTTCAAGTCACGTGGGTTTTAACATTACTGCTCCAGCGGGGGACAGAGTGCGAGGCCGTTCACTACAGGCTAAAAGTAAAAAAATATTGGGGTAATAGGTCAAAATAGAGCAAATCGCGCATTACTGGCGTCCGGAAGCATTTGTTTCAAATCATTTTAAGTGTATCTTGATGGACAAATCTAGCGATTGTCACTTATAGGTCTATTCAGTATTTTAATTTCTTTCATTAAATCAAAATATTTTCACCCTAACACTTCATTTTTTAACACAAATTTCTTAATCATTTTTAAGATGACGTATTTTTATGAATTTCAATTACATGTCTCCTGCATCAAGTTGCGTCAAGTTTTTGTTTAGTTTAAAGTCATGTTACCTAACTGGACATATCGGAGTAAACCACCAACATCTACCTACATCTAAACAGTCTCGGTTCTAGAAAGTAACGAGATTTGTTTAGCTTATGTAAATATAACTTGAACAGAACAAGCCACGGGAATTAGCATGCATCATTATTAAATGTTTCCTTTGAAGATGTTGTATTGGAAATAAAACATTGTACTTCATCATGTCATTTCAAAGATGTTGTTGTATAGGTAATATAACATTATGGTTCAATTATTCAAAACTATCCAGTAAATACTTCTTTTCATTGATAATGTAGTTATTTGAAATAATTTCCCAGGTCGTTAGACAAGGTGACATCATGGCTCTCCAATGACGTATTTGTTTACACAGCTCGTGCAGTATACCGTTGTTGTTTGTTATGTAAAGCATGGTGACAATTCTCGGGTGTGTGCTAATAGACAACACTAACCACACATTGTAGATGAGAAGGACTCCCATATCCCAATCGGAGCCTCGATGGTTAATATATCGCAAATAACAATTTGTTCAAACAATGTATACGAGGCTGCGTAGATGCAAAACAAGAATGTATGGACAGATTTACAGTCAAGAATATCTATATAAATCAGGGTCTTTTAGTGGGAAGTTCTGCCTTGTTTCAGTAGTTCTGTAAATTTTGAAGTGGCAATTTGTAAACTGACAATATGAGGATCTTAACAATTTTAGAAATTATCGACGAAAACAAGCTAAAACATAATATAATATTAAAAAACATCATTTGTAATGTTAAAACCCAAACATTTTATAGGGCTATGCACCACAGACCCAAAATAGCTGCCCCCCCCCCCCAGACCCCCATTGTACGAACTTACCAAGATACGTACTTTTACGGAAACAATTGTTTCGTGGGCCGTTAAAAATTTATTTGTGATAAAGTTCCTGCAATACATATATTGTAAAACATCTAAAACAAATTTACGAAAATACACGACAATTATAGATTTTCGACTTCAAAATCTATGATCGGAAAATCAACTTCTTTTTTAACCGTATAAAGTGTGACCATAGATATTTTATTTCCGTTTCCTTGACAACTGCGTAAAGTTTCGATCAGCCGAGCGAACAAGAATTTGCCTAAAACGCATGCCCTAGTCTCTTAATTGCTAGAATAATGCTCCATACGAAAGCAATTGCAAATCGTCAACAATCATGATTGTAATAGATTCATATATAATCTTAGTATTACAACAGTAATAAATTAAAAAAAGACAGGAAATTGCAAAATTGCATGTGCACTGTAAACTTTTTGTAAGTTTGTCATGTATGTATCGTGGAATTTAATTTTGATGCCTGAGAAATTATTGTTTCATTCACTTGTGCTCTACGGGAAGTTATAGAAAACTAAATAAATATACGTATTTAGAGTTTCAGCCACAGAAATGATGAACCAATCATATCAGCACCCCAGTAAACACAAACACCACTCAGAGAGGTGTTTATTTTCGTCACTTAGCTCACAAAGACAGTCCCCACACATTGTGAGCAAAATGTGAGATGAATGTGACTGAATTAAATATTCCATGCAAAAATGCAACACTTTGAGACCTCTCTATTAGCACACAGAGTTAACCCAATATGAGCAAATGTATTTCTGCTCTCAGAGTATTATCAGAACTGTCACTTTGCTACTACATTTTATCTACATCAAAAGTCCTCACGTCTGTGATGACTTTAAGAGCTGTTTGTGAGCAGAATTTGTATTTGTTTATTTTGATGGAATTCACTCCCATTGTTTGAGGTTTGAGTCGGATTTAATAAGTCCTTTGTTATGATATTTATCCCAACACAATGGTTGTTATTTGTGAGCAATTATTTGTCACATTGTTACCTCCCCAACACAACTCGGATACCTTACTTTAAGCTGAATTTAATAAACTCAGAGAAGTACCTGAACTGTCACTTTGATAACACTTTTTATTTGCGTCAAAAGTCCACACATCTGAGATGACTTTAAAAGCTGTTTGTGAGCAGCATTTGATTTTTTTTTTTTGTTATTCGCTCACATTGTGTGGGGTTTGAGTAGGATTTGATATGTACCTTTGTGATGATATTTATACTGCATCATCCATATATTGTATATCCAACTTCATATTTACTGTTAACAAATTATTAAGGATGTTAACGCAAATGTCTTCATTATCGGTTCAGTAAAAATAGTTTACTATTTTTTGGTTTTAGGTTCGAACCGGTTTGATGATGCCCTGATTGGAATTGCACTAAATGAATCATAATTCTGAAAGTAAAATACTCTAAATTAGTAAGAGATAACTGACACTACTCATAATGGATTAATATTATCCTACGATAAATTCCCGCGAGCAGAGAGAGAGAGATAGAGGAGCAAAATCTTTACAAAAAAAAAATTATTAATTTTGTCGAATATTATAAAAACAAGTGCGCAAAGTCAATAAAATTCCGAAATCCTCCTTTTAAATCCTAAAACCAATGTTGCCCAAATGTAACTTAATTATATTTTCTCCCCCAAGAACACAATTTTTAGGGACAAATTTATTGCAATGTAAACTTAATAAAGTAGGTTTCAATCACGAAAGATTGCCTCTCGTCAATATCGTCTACTCATAAAACGAGTAAAAATCTCACATCAAAACATCGCAACAGACAGCTATTTATATTATAGAGACAACATGCTCGCCAGTGTCAGAATGCAAGTGTTCTATCTCCACTGTTTAGTTGTAGTGCGAAATGCATGTGTTCTATCTTAAAACGTATGTTGAAGATTGAAACGGAATCAGAATGCAACTGTTCTATCTCCACTGTTTAGTTGTAGAACGAAATGCATGTGTTCTATCTCCAAAGCGTATGTTGAAGATGGCAACGGAATAACAATGCAACAATGTTCTATCTCGAAACGAAATAATATATCATCGTATATTTTGTTCCCGCCGCGGCCGTTTTGAACATGGCGACGTCCACGATTTTGAGTGAAATGTAATGACGACTTGATCTTATAGAACAGACGATTAAAAGTTAGGTATAACACAAACTTTAAAACGTCTACGTTTTATTATTTGTTTTTGTTAAAGCTCTAAATGTTTACATGAACAGAAGCTTGTATTCGACATGTAGAGTTAGCGGCCGTATGCCTTCCCCTAGGCTTAGAACCTATGTACGTTGTCTGAAGTCTGAAGAATTAATTGTGGCGCATTTAATTAACATGCCACCTGAAACTCCAGGTCCTTCTAGCTCGAAACAATAGCGTGTGAGAAAGAACACTTGCATTCTGACACTGCAGAGTTTTGCTCATCAAAGGTATTAATGTGTATTGTAATGGTGTCATTAATATGTATTAGTATTAGTATATATATTTTGGTAGGTGTTTTTATTTCTGACTGTGGTTAATGTTCGTGTGTTTGTGTTTTTAGCTTTATCCTCCCGAGTCTTGGTTTTTATTAAGAATTAAGTATTAATTGCTGCTTCCATATATATACATTGAGTAACTAAAAATAAAATATTTCATAATTATTATCAAGTACTGAACAATACTATTAAAATACAATAATAATACACGTATTAATAAAGGTAGACCACAGAGCAAGTGCACAATGCCTACGATAGTTGCATGGATTTGCTGTTGTATCCTCGAACAACTTCAGCGTCTTCTGTGGCGCTACGGTCTAGGTGTTGGCTTTCAGATGCAGGGTTCCAGTCGGATCGAGTTCGAATCACCATGAAAAACTTGAAACTTTATAATTGTGTCAATTTAAAATATGTTGTATATCCAGTTACAGGTTATCGATCGATGTAGGAATAGGAAATAAATAGTAAGATTTAGTAATTAATATTATATTTTAATGATTATTCGAATCTAATTTTTAGTGTTTCGTTTGCTTATTTGCTCCTAGAGCGCGTTACAGACGCGTGGATGTGTGCACTCTAAGAAGCATTCTGGTACAACTCGTGATAGCTCTTTGTGAGCACTCTAGTCAATCACCTGATACAACTCGGGGAACACTTTCTGAGCACTCTGAGTCATTTACCTGATACAACTCTGGTAGCTCTGTGTGAGCACTCTTGAGAGCTCTTTGGTAATCGATTGGTGACCCATTTGACTTATCAGTTTCATTTTAAAAACTACTCGACGATACTTTCGAGGACAAGTTAAGAGTTGTCACATTTAGCTCACGGAAAGCACTCGGTGTTTACTGGGACATATCCTTATATATCATAATCATCATCATCGTTGATGAGAGAATAATGGCTAACAGAGAGCGACTGTTCACATTTCATAAAATGAACATAGCGGATGATAGGACGACAAATTAATATCTAATTGGAGTGGCAAACTTTTCAGTCAGGGAGCGAATTTCCCTGACGGGTGGGTGGGGATTATCCAACCTCTGACTATTTCATTCCTTGTTCTGTCCTACTTAAAATAATCCCTCAAAGGCTTTCCTGTATCCTATCTATGAAAATACTAATTGCTTCTATCAATAATATAAAATACGTTTTTATCTCAAGCTTAAAGGTTATCTACTGAATGTACTCACTAATCCAAAAGCTATTTCCAACAAAGGCTAATTACCATCTAGTTAAAAATTTACAGAGTAAAAATATAAACATTTGTTGTCTGTCATTACTTGTTAAACAAAATTGACCTCAATTTTTAATTGTCTAAAAACTTTACCAAACAATAATTTAAAAATGTACAAAATGTGTATTTAAGAATGCACTTTCCACAATACCATAATTTGCTGTTATTTTAGGTTTGTAAACTGTTAGAAAATCTAAACAATAAACGGACCGTACGAAGGTAACGTCATTTGACAAAAATAAACCATAAACCATGCTTTGCGCACGATATAGACAGCGCTGTATTTGATTCTGAATTCGTATATTTTATACCGTGTAGATGTAGATTCTAGATGGATCTCCAATGTAGTTTATTTCTATAAATCAAGAAAAAAGTGCAATTACTTCAAGACCATCCACAACAGGTTATTAAATAGGTTACTCTAAATGGAAGATAGACATAAATAATAATTCCTGATCGTTGCCACGTCGTTGATTGCGCCACATCCTCTTCAATTCAATCTTTTCACCACGAGCTATCCCCTCGCATGAATTAGCAATTACCTCGTGCACAACGCAGTATAGCCCAGTGAAGGATATGTTATACACGTCTGCCTGGCTCTTGCATCAGTCTATTAATAAATATATCGCGCCGATGAAAACAACACCCACATTCTCCAATGTTTCATTGCTATTATTATCTACGAACAAGAAATGTGTTTATATCAACCTTGAATGGTGACAGCTGACGTAACCATTCAGTTGCAACATATTGAATAATCTGTTTGTTATCGTAATATGATTATGGTTTAATGTACCTATAACAGCTGTTTATATATAATTGTTACGGTACCTAGATTATACAACATTGAGCATGTTTAGGAATATGCATAACAATACAAAACAAAGTTATATGGCGCAGGAAAAATTTACATACAATTTTTTACAATATAAGTGCGTTTGGAATAAAATATGTTTAAAGGAACTCCCCGATAATCAAATACAAACATGTAATCGAATCGACTTTGTTTACGGTTTATCGATTAATTTAACGTTCATCGTATTTAGTTGTATAAACTGAATAGGAATTGAATAAATAAAGAGCAAAAGGTTAAGAGGGAATAGGACACATAAATGCACTTAGCAAATAGCTGCATGAAGTAGTACATGAAACTAAAGAGTTGTCAATAAAACATACGTGGACAGCCCTACAGTCGTAGATTAGCAATATGTTTTGTTGGGCAGCCATAAATAATTCATGAAAATAAAATGATCAATTTAGGATTTTGAGAAAATCCAAAATTGTAAAAATCAATATATTTTTGTATCGTCTACCTAAAACTATTTTTCAAACAGTGCCACTTTAGAGCCCTACGGTTCTAATTCTTTGACTTGTGTGCAACATTTCAAACAACTCTGATGCTAATCAGCCGAACGAACGGAAATTTTCTAAAATCGCACTAATTCGTCAGGAAATGAAAAAATGGAATGTAAAATTAAAAGGGAAATGTAATATAGACTATAGTGTTATAGTGCCTTTTAAAACAAAATCTATAAAAAGTGAACTCGAAGGCTTCGAAATCAAGGTTTCATTAAACAAGGTTTTTTTATACAAATTTGCTCGAAGTATATTAGGTCTACATTTAAAACAATAGTGGCAAATACAATTTCGCCAAGAATTGTAAGGATGCAGTCAGGGGGCAAAGTGCAAGTGTGCAAATGTAGAAGGGTAGGCCTACATAAGATCTCAATGGTTCCAGTGTGTAAGGTTTCTAAATCATTGTAAACCCCAATACTATAATATTATATTTATAATTTTATTCCATATTTATATTATTTTTTCCGTTCAATGTAATTTAGAAGCTGAAAGGTGTCTCATATTATAATACCATTATTTTATGTTTATCAAACTACTACTAATTAATAATTATTACACACTTTGTAGCAGAGTAAATTATTAAAAACAAGTAAATAATAATTACGTGACATATTTTATTGATCGAGTTCCATAGTTATAGGCAGAACAAATAGTATAAATAGAGCAATACATTTAAAATATCAAAAATATTTATTTAAAATTATTCAATTAGTCTAAGTTTGTGCAAATGGGTAAATATTCTGCTTAAACGCACCACCTGTTCAAGCTAATAGGGGCGGTTATGTAAATACCGTGTGGAAGTCACCTAGCTCGTTAGCAAGGGTGTGTTATATCGGGGCTACGCACACAAGGGCGCTACGCACACAGGCGTAGAAGAGTAGAGCGGGTCACTGTGTCACATCACATGATTGACGGGCAGGGAAGAGCTAAGATAGTTCACAGGCATATTGTAGTGTGCTTGGCAATGCCAGATCATGATTGAGCTATATCCTTGTTTTTTTTGGCAAGATCTTTAGAAAGAGATTTATGACCTGTCAGTGTTGTGTTGTACTATAGAAGTTGAAGAAAATATTACTGCACTATAAAGGAATTTAAAATTACTTTTCTTTCTCTATTGTAATTACAATATTATATCAATTAGTTTGTAAACTCAAAATAATGGCTTCAGGGGGTTAATTTCTTTTCAGTTTAGTATTTAATTATTTTAATAGCTTATTTTATGTTGTTGATATTAAAATCATGAAGGCACTAATTTCATTATATAAACCCAAGCAGTATCCCCTGTATTTAAGACACACACAGAAAATACGCAAAATTCGTATAGTTTATAACAACACAGCTGCGGCCCCAATTTCTGGTTCGTGTTTTATTACAGCAAAGTGTAAGGATGCGGATATTTAATTTTGGAGTTGCCACGTCGATAAATTGTAAACCCCTAAACGTATTTCTAAACTTGTGCAGTGTTTAAGGTATACAGCCGTTTTGAAAGTATAAATGAATCTTTTCTAACATAAAGATACGACATACGACTGACTTCCTTCTTCTATGGCTTCGAATTGTTGTCCAACTTCCATCCCACCAACATCAAAACAAACTTATCACTTCCGCATTGTGCTCGATACCACCCTACTGAGTGAAACAGTTAGGGGTGTAAAACCAAGGCGCGCGAGATAAACTTGCAGTTTCAGTGGTCGCGACTCAGAATTGAACGGACCATAAGGGTCTCAAACCACTCGGTCGAATCCTCTGGGATGTGTGGTGTTCGGTTATCTATCGGTCTCGCAACTAACTGGGTTTCCCTGAGAGAGGAAACTACGGAACTTGCTCCCAATACCCACACACCTGATTTGTGTTCTATATCATGACTTCACACAGATTGGGTTTAGGGTTACAACTTGCAAACTTACAAGAGTAAAGTAAAGTCAAATTCAATGTGCATCTTCTTTTAAACAAATCCAATGCAGAATTACACATGGCATCTATTCTATCCCTCGTCCAGCAGACTTTGGGTATTTCCTATAGTAATATACAGTAAAACCCAAGCTAGGTTGTCCTCAGTCCTAATTCGTGGCCCAATGTCAATTAAATCAACGTAATGAAAAGGATTTTGAAAAGGATTTTGAAAAAGACAGCCTAGCTTGGGGTTTGACTTATAAGAAGCGTTCACATTGAGTACATACGACAACCACCCAATTCAGCGTTCAACATTGTCCAACTTTCAACTTTCAAATTCGCGTTGGCACAAGTTGACGACAATCGTAAACTAGAATACAGGATTTAAAATGTCCAGTTAGTCTGTGAGTTAACATGCTCTTATGATATTACAAAGCTTCTGATTGGTGGTACTCATTATAGTGAAAACAATTTACATGACAGTTGGAATCGTGCCTTTTTAACTGGACATTATAATATCCGATCTACAAAAACCTTTAATTACCTTATTAAATTTATCTAAATTAGGTAATTATAACAAACCAATTAAAATTCTAAAGAAATCTTAGAATTTTGGTATTTAAATAAACAATTATCATGATGTTTAAGCAATATTCGGAAAAATTTAGATTTTGAATCAAAATATCTTCATTTTTAATTAAAATTAACATTTTAATTTCAAGTGTATTTCTAAAACTAGATTTTTTCCTGAATTTTTTTGCATAATTTAGACTTTGTGTATCTCAAACAACGGTACTGGAAATTGATTACTTTTCCGGGACGAACAATTTTTTTTTCGTTTTTAGCCTTTTTAGCATAATAAGTGTATTATTTTCAATCATCTCTAAAAAAAGACACTTCGTTCCATTGAATTGGAGAAAAAAAAAATGTATTTAAAAAATAAAAATAAAATATGGTCAAACTGAAAAACCAAACATTGACCGGCAAAAATTTTTAGAACTTTCTGTTTCCATATGGCTACACTGTTAGCGAAAGGGTTAACACGCTTTGAATATTGCATTTGTTGGAATGTACGCCTTGCCTCAAATTTCCATTTTTTAAATATCGTCAGCATGAAAATAGTTGGCTTGGCACTACGATCAAGAGATTAAACAGCATGTACTAGTTCTCTCAGTCGAGAGCGCCTTGTTGTTTACAGAGTGTAATCAATCACCCGTAGTAAATTGAATTATGCGTCGCGAGAGAATTGCGCCACGGAGGTGCCTGGTTTCCGTCGGTGCTCATATCAGATCATGGACGCCAGTTATTAGATCAGAAGATACCGGAGCTCGTCGCGGAAAGAATCCGTGTTTCACAACGTCTCGTGCTAACGTCATATACACATTCTGCTACACGCTATATACACACCTGTACGTGTATTGGAATATGCAAATATACGAGATGGAGTCTAAAGGAATAGTTTTGAATTGTAGATATTCTTGAGTGTGTACAGACATTCGAATCGCGTTCTTTCTCGCATCGTTCAGACAAATCGGGATATAGTTATATTCAGTTCAGAACAAGACTATACATATTACATTGTATTTCATTTTTTAACTAAAAAAATTTGCTTATCTCTCCGCTTGTATTGTTAAACAGATAAAAGACACTTTTAAATGTCTGTACATTTCTGTTCGTTATCTCCATTGGAAACATATATTTATTTTCGTTATTATTATATTTTGTTGAAACGGCTCATTTGATCTGATCTTACGTAAAAAATGCAGAGAGCTAATATAAAATCTTTGCTATTATTCTAGCTTTTAAGCCTTAATCTTCAAACTTTGACTGCGAATACGCCCTTGCCGTATGGAGAATTTCTAACTTCTCTCCCTAGACGTAAACATTTTAAGATAACAAGCACAAGTAAGTGTGCATTACGTATCCAAAAAGGAAGCGAAGCTACTTTATCAACTAGGAAAACGCTTAAGTCCCGCCGCGTTGTTGGATGAGCGTAATTGGTGAATTGAGCTGCCATGTGTTTTGCGGATTTTCTGTTGTTCTGTGAAAAAATCAGAACTTTGTTGAAATTTTTTTTAAATTAAATCAAAAATAAATAAAAAATTAACTTTTTTTTTAATTAATCGTAATTTTTAAAAAGGAAAAAATCGTAATATTGAAATTTTCATAGAAATAATTTATTCGATTACGCACAAATTTTTACACGAATATATTAATTCTTAAAATTAAGGTTCTGTGAAAAAATCATTACAATCGGATAAAGCATGTAGGAGTTATAAGTCGAAGAAAATTTTAAAAAATCGAAAAAAATCGTAAAATTGCGATTTTCATGAGAAATAATTTTTCGATTGCGCTCAAAAACGTGGCATTTCTTAGTTCAGAGATTTCGAAGGCCTCCATAAAATTTTATCGCAATCGGAGTATCGGTTTAGCCGGAATCGTGTTAACAGACAGACAAAAATACAGAAAGAAAGGGGGGAAAAAAAAAACATTCCGGATTTTTTTCTCCAGTGTAGTGAAATGGAATCTTCGCTTCGCTCGCTACGCTCATCCAACAAATTTTCGAATAAGGATAAAAAAAAATAAAAATAATATTGTTCCATCGATCAACACTCGTTCTTGATTCTTGTTGTGGTGCATTAAGGCTATTGTACCACCTCTGGCCGATAATTTGAAAGTCGAAGAAACATGTCTGAAAAGTTTGCTGAATGAAAGAAGGCCTTTAAAATAACAGAAAAAATGTGAATTTTTTTGGGCGGGACATAACCTCACTATTGGAAATTATATTTAGATTTTTGGACAATAGTGTACACAACAAATCTAGTACAAAATTAAATTTTGAGAATCGGTTTTCAGGACATAGTTTTTAAACACCTTTAGCTATAACTTAAGCTATAGCTAAAATAGTTTTCTGAAAATAACAGTTGGTGTACGATTTTTTTGTCAAACGGTACAAAACTGGAAAAAACTCGTATTTGTACCGTTTGACAAAAAAATCGTACACCAACTGTTTAAAAACTATGTCCAGAAAACCGATTCTCAAAATTTAATTTTGTACTAGATTTGTTGTGTACACTATTGTCCAAAAATCTAAATATAATTTCCAATAGTGAGGTTATGTCCCGCCCAAAAAAATTCACAATTTTTTTTCTGTCATTTTAAAGGCCTTTTTTCATTCAGCAAACTTTTCAGACATGTTTCTTCGACTTTCAAATTATCGGCCAGAGGTGGTACAATAGCCTTAAGCACAATTTGGCCTATTCGGGAGATCCATACCGTGTTCCTTTGAACACCCACTGGAAGAATGCAAATTCAGAAACAGATTTCCAAGAAAAACGAAACAGAAAACAATGCTATAAGCAACATATTAGATTTAATGTCTTACGTTATTGACCACTTTGGTATATCCTTTCGGATTTAAATTGTAAAATATAACATATTGTGTTTAATTATATTTTATCTTTGTGGAGAGAACTCCTTTTTGTATTGGTGAATCAAAAACTAATATCTAGACTTATGTCACTCGTTGTTGGTGGAGGTGCCGGGTAATTTTATAATGTTCTGGTGAGGCTCCAACCCTCTTATTCCCAGGGTCACCAAATAAACATTAAGGCCAATCAGAGATCGCGTTCGAATTTATCGTGACACTACGGCCAATCAGAGATCGCGTTCGAATTTATCGTGACAC
Organism: Sweltsa coloradensis; assembly: GCA_024449915.1. Taxonomy (NCBI): domain Eukaryota; kingdom Metazoa; phylum Arthropoda; class Insecta; order Plecoptera; family Chloroperlidae; genus Sweltsa; species Sweltsa coloradensis. The sequence continues at coordinate 691,825 of JAMZAV010000039.1, read as the reverse complement.
TAAGGCCAATCAGAGATCGCGTTCGATTTTATCGTGACACTAAGGCCAATCAGAGATCGCGTTCGATTTTATCGTGAGTCCTGACCTAGGAGGATTCGATGCAACAATGCATACATGGGAAATTCGCTGTAACCTGTGAATATTTTTTTAATATTATCTGTAGAGTATTCGGTACTTGCGAATACGATGGCGTTGTGATCTGCTGTAAAAAACTGTTTTAACAATTAAACTCGATGAACTATAATAATCACATGGCGTGACTTTGGCTCCAGCCGCTGCGACAGTGGTGACTCCTTCGTGCCTAAGGAAGTTACTATGATTAACATTTTCACTTTTGTGCAGGGTTTTTATATATTCTTAGATTTGACCAATTTGGCAACCCTAAACAAGTGCATTGGTCCAACTGTGTGAGGGCCTACTCTGCGCGGTGTTTCTTGCTACGTTGCCAATATCTCTTGCACAGCTGATCTTCATTAGCACAGGTAAACTAAACTGTCCGGACGTTTTCTAAGTTCTAACACAAAATATTAATTATTGCATTTGTCATTTTTAAAAGAATCTAGAAATTTACAAATCTATCCTGACCGGGGTTATAGTTATAACAAACGAGACAACTCATGGACAAATCACTCAAAACAATTTTCCACTTATAGTTTTTAGATGTCGACAATTGAATTCTTAGCTATGCACTTTATAACTGACACCACAAAAGAAGAGAAACTAAAACAATTATATTTTTGGCAAAGTACTTGCATTATTGTTCTGTACATTTAGTGTTAACAATCTAGAGATGCTGTAAGTTTTCTTATCGGGGTCAGGAGTCCCAGAATGTATGCGGTTTTATACATGTATTGGGCCAGAATATGATATTTATCTAGTTTTATACAGATGGATGAGAATATCATAGTACGAAGCAAAGGCTCAATTTCTTCTGTTTGTAAATTGGATTTACACCAATTCGTAGAATACACTTCAAAGATCTTCCCTCAAATGTATTTGACAGCAGCTACAAAAAATATTTTTTAAGAATGCTATATTTTTAGCAAACCAATTGAGTCATATGCCATTTCTTCTGCTTGTGATACTGATCAAATCAACACGAAAGAGAGATAGGAAATTGAAAGAGAAAATTGAGATAATACGGAGGTCGGAAAAAGTGAAACTGTTCTATTAAAAAAATAAAAAGGTGAAAAAGTTGACATAACATGCAATATTATAATGTATATGGACGGTAATACATTTTGTCATTTAAAAAACTTAAGAATGTGAATGTTATATCCTTGCCAAGTTGAATTATAGGATGAACTATTACATCAAAAAGTAATATAACCGAATAGTTTCAATTTCAATTTCGCCAAGCTTCGCAATGATTCAGTCTCTGGGCGAAGTGATTTTATGTTGATAGTGTGCAGATAAAGTAGAAGGGATCTCAATACTTTTAATTTTGAGTTTTGAGTGTGTAAGGCTTGGCTGTATTTTAGTAGTTTTTGTTTGCGTCTTTAATAAATAAACTAAGATTGTATCCTAATAATTGATATATCTCCAATTCTTAACAAACTGTAAAAAGTACATTTATTCTTTTCGAAAATATTAGATGTAATAAAAACAAAGGAAACATTTTCATTCGAATAATATGATCAGTCGAAATGTTCAAACTGCTAACGCACATACACAAAACACATGGCATGGCTGTCGTATATAGACCCATATTTCAACATTCATCTCGAGGAACAATTAAATACCAATTAATTCCAACCGAGAATACAGTCTGTGTTACCTACATTATTTCATCCCACTAAATACATAATAGCTCGGTGTCTCGTTCTCCTGTTGAGCGCTTGTGTCCACAATGGAATGAAATAACTTGTTGAAACTGTTGTGGATATAATCCTTGGAGAACTAATGCTGTATCCACAAGAGGTCGCACAGTCACACTGCATATAGGCCATAGGTTGCGAGAAGGGGTAATTGTTTGTTAGTGAAGAAAGGTTCTAGATTATAATATTATAATTATATCGGGTCGCAAAATTATAACTTGTGAGCTAAAAGTTTAGAATATTTCTAAACATATCTGCACGTATGTAAGCTGTAATCTTCTCAGTGTATACTATTTTCAAATATTAATCTGTGTCATGTGTTTTGAAGTTCTGTATTCGATATCACGACTGGCAACACGTATATTACATTCTCTGTGAACACTATTTTCTTTCCGAACGTGGGTAGATGTTTTGATCAATTAGACCAAAGTTTAATAGTAGATTGAAATATAAAATAGCTGATTTCGGTTAGTTCGTTAACATTTCTCTTAGTCTCAGATAAACAAACAAACTAACTTAAATTTAATGTTATCCACCGAAAATCAGTTATGTGACTGAGTGAATCTAGATTAAATTCAAATGTATTTATTTTTATGTTCAACCATTTGTTGTAATATTCCATGAACCGAACGTAATTATAAAATTAATACTTGTTACAAACGAATAGAAAATGTGTATTTATAATATGGCGCAGTGAAACCTCTATAAGTCTACTCTCTACACGGTTGCATGTTTCTTATAAATCCGTCGTTGGAATTAGGCTACTTACGTCGTACCTCCCCCGTGCAATCAGAAGCCAACTAAATTGAATCATACCTCGCTCAAAACTACATTTGCGCAAATTTCCTTCCACCTCCATTACGTTTGCAAAACGAAATTGCCAATAAATAAATCATCCCTTACTTAGTAATTTAATTTGATGCACTGCGCGTCTGTTTGGCGTCGCGAGACACTGTACACAGTGGTGCCAGGTTTCAATTACCCCTCTAGAGCGTCGCGACGCCCGGGGTCTAACAAGGTAGCCTAGCAACGGGAGTGCACGGATGAGATGCTTCCCGCTGTTTTCTCAGAAGTGTATTATGAGAAGCTGTTGCTGGCGGAAACTTGGACATCCGGCTTGGTCGCTGCTCAGGAAACCAACAAATCGATTTAGAACGTAATCCACTTCAAAAACATCTGTGTCGAGTTAGTGACCAATCAATCATAATCATTGGAGGCGAAGTTGCTACGGTGTCGAGACGTTGTTAGCAAAATGACGTCACGAGACGTGTTATCCCACCCCCCACCCCCTACAACCACTTGTCAACCTGTTGAGAGGCGCTCTTCTGCGTGGACATCGCTGACTGCAGGGCATATTACAATATGTCGATATTGGACTATTAGTATTTATTATTCGGAGCATTTTTGTTGCTGACGTCACCAGCGGGTGGGTTGCAGCCAATCAGCGGTCCCCAATTTAAAATACAGATCGCTCATTGGCCAGCCAAAACCGCGCGCATCTGCTTACTTGCTTGAGTTGCTTCGGAGCAACTACGACCCTAGAATGGAAGCTGGATCCATTCAAATAACAACAGAAAAGTTTTGTTCATTTGATTGATTGAATGCAATATTGATATTCGAGACGATGAGTGGTGATAGATGAGGGTGAAGGACAATACTGAAAACTCATGCCGCTTGCGGGACTCGTAACCGCGTCTTTGTAGTGACATAAAGTTAGGGCGCTTTGTTGTTTCGACTCTAGAATGGAAGCTGGATTTACTCAAATAATAATTTTGTGTTTTTGTATTTATTACAATTACGCGTTTCTCAAACAAGCACTTGTACCGTGCTTGTACTAGTGTATCTATCTGTATTATAAAAAAAACAACTACTGAAGCGTAACGTTACAAATCTCCGAACTTGAACTTAGGTTAAATTTGACCATGCCTCTTTTGCATTGGAAGCAGACAAAATTAATAATATATCAATCTGTCCAACGTTGGTTGTTGTGTTTATTTGTGTACTTTCGATTGATGAAATGTCCTGCGAGCTATGGCGAGATTTTGCTATCGAGGTATTATCAATATTATCAACATTGATTAATTATCTGGAAATCAATCCAGTAATTACACAATCCCTCTCAGCGGGGTATCAAAAATTGAGTAATTGATTAATCAGTATTTGATTGACTTAGTTTTATATGCAATGGCTACACTACAAACCTAGTATATTCAAACAAAAGCTAGAAGCATTGAAATGAATTGTCCTCAATGTTGCGTTATTTTTGTATTTTGAAACCGAAATTACCAATCAAGATTGTGATACTATCCTGGCAGGTTTCGTATTTTTACAAATCTAGGTCAAAATTTATATTGGTTTATTTTTAATGAGGCACAAATTAACGCCTTACCTCCTATAATGTTAAACAATTTTCATTTTAAATACCCCGTGGGGTATTAAACGAGGGCTTAAAACGAGCTACCTCTTTATTAACTAACCTAAAGGGAAGGCCTCTTAAATCAACTAATTAAATCGAAAATTAATTAAAGTTAAGCTAAACACGACGGTTCATACTTAATACAAGGTTAGTCTAGATCGTGTTCAACTGAAAATAACAACGTGCAGCACTCACTTTGAAATTCAGATCAAATACTAAGTATACAAAATGCTCAGTATACGTATATCTTGGGGTGGAAAACATTTTTTTTTTCATTTTTCTTTTAAACCAAGGTCCTTTGTCTATGGATTGCCTGTTCATATTTGGGTTTGAGGCAATTCTAAACTATTAACCTAACGAACCGCCACCCTTTGTAAACAGAAGGTCTACAGCACCAATGTGTGCTGCAGGCAACCAATTACCTCGACTATTCTTATTCTTTTTCTTCGTAGTTCGTAATAAATTTCGAGCAAACTTCCGTGAATAAAAGTCTAAAAAAAATGTTTTAAAGTATAGAAGAAACGATGAAAAGATAACAAAACGTGATTTAATTAAGTCAATAAAAACACGCAAAAAAACTGTCCGTTTGAAAAACACCTTCTGGAGGTATTGATCTACTTTCTCGCATGTTTCTATCTAGCAAGTTGGTAATAACTAACAATTATCTCTGTTCCATTTCGTTTGCAATAGATTATACTCACGGTGTACTTTGAATACTAAGTGTTGGTAATGTTGCGTACGCTACATATTCTGTCCTCGCGACGGCATTTTCGTATCTAATTATAATTATTGGCAAGACACACAAACGCAGCGTGCACAAGTTCGCTTGGTTCATACGCTCTTTCGTGATGACATTTTACGAGCTTATCCGAAAGTTCAGATAAGAATTCAATGAAAAGAAACAAAACGAGACAATGCAATTTTCATTTAAACGTTGTGATAGAATTGATGCGACCTTTAGTGTTTTAAAGGGGATGTGCGGACGTCGCGACGCGTGCGATTAGATTAGCGCTATTGTCTGGCAAGGTGACCTATTTACTGTTGTCACTGCCCCTGAACTAAATACTTGTGGTGTTCCGGCATCTAGCGCAAGAGCAGCGTAGAGAATCAACAAACTGCTAGTTGACACGTTAGAACGAGGTATGCTTCCTATGTCTGCACGCATGGTCACTCCAGGGCTAGATGCACAAGCAAGGACAAGGATTCAAACGGTGGGATGAACCCGGGCCAACATAAATGTCCATTTAAAAATCGCTTGATCGCCAAATCTAGCGAATGTCCGTATATATTCTGGACCATGTTTTGACCACCAATTTTGACCCCCAAAATTTGACACTTTGTGGATTTTGAACAAAGGATAATATGCGTATGTCGCGATAAGAGAATATTTCAAAGTTTGTAAAATTACTACATACAAACACTTTGTTGGCATGTTTAGCTATACAAAAAAAAATAAGCAGTATTCTTTAATGTTTCTTGATGACGACAACCACATGTTCGCTAGATTGACATTTTGGTGCAAAAGATTCAAAGTGATCCCGACTGATTTTTGTAATGCTTATCCAACATTCTAAAAGTCAGCTTTTACTTAAAGCTCGTGTGTAAATAGTTGCCTTGGTTTAAGTTGTATTACGGCAATTGCATTTTAGTACACATATTATTTTTTACTGATTTCTAAACTTGTTGAACATTTAGAAACTCTCAAGTCTCAACGATTGCCATTATCGTCGTCTTCCCCGTCCAATACTAGATATTGTTATGATATGATTGAGCGGACAAGAGATTAATAAACATCAACATTTGAACATTCTCCACCTTGTACGAGGTTCGAGCCTTTAGCTCTCCACAGCGCGGACCCGGCCGTACGACGCATGTCGCCTCTTTCTAGCCTCCGAGCTCTTATTAGTTTATTATATAATTACGTCGTAGTGAATGCAACAAGATTACCTCTCATTGACTGTGTATTGCAATTATCTAATTATTCCATCATTCAAGATCTTACAACATCATGGTGCGTGGTATTGTCTGGCTGGCTATTCTTGTCCGTGTTCGGAGAACAGGCGCAGCGTCAGAGGTAAGAGATGATCACCTCTCCCCTCCCCCCAACACTTCCTGGTAATCATCAATGCTTCCTAACACCCCCGCAAACTACAGAAATAATTTTCGGGGAGTTCGGGAAAAGTTAATAATTATCATCCTACACAGGCGCGTCGGAAGTTTATTTTGCTAGGGGGACGGGGCGCGCGAACTTTCCAGCTTACGTTTGCTGAGAGGGGGGGGGGGAGGGCTACTGTTTAACAGTCAAACGTAAAATGCACCTTATTTGGCTAATTTGTCATTTTTCTAAGGGTGGAGAACATACTTTTACTCCTCCTCCCACACCCCCCTCCGTATGTTCAGGGGGCCCCCAAATCCGACGCCGCTCCCACCACTCCTCTTCAAAAAATCAGTTTCCAGTTAGCTCAGCTTACAACACTGCCATCACATTTGTTAGAAATGTTAGAACTGAGGGCTCTACCGTCACTCCTTTCGAAAAATTATTTCAGTTGATAGGTTAAAAATGAATTGATTTCTACTATTTTGGATTTTGTTAAAAAGTCCAAAATTGACCAATATTGGTAGTCTTTCAGTACGTAAGCACGGCACAATGCAGTTCGTACACACCGGATGCTTCCTGGCCGAGCGAAAAGCTATATTTGAGAAATGCCAAATGTGTCCTACTCCCTGTTAACTGAGATTTAGGGCAGTAGGACGAGTACGGCGCGGCGTGTGTTTGAACTATTCAGGTGGCTTCTTGTATGGGGGGGGGGGGGGAATACATTTTGAAATTATTTTGAAATTGATGAATAGGCCTAATACAATTTTTGAAGAAATTAATAATGAACTTTGTTGCAAAGTTAGTTCCTATATAATTCGTCCTTACAAAATAACTTTTACCGAGATAAGTCTCACCTTGTTTCTAACTAGGTAGAGATGAAAATAAAACTTTATATCAGCCCTAAAAATTTATAAAATGAGTAGTAAAACAAGAAATAAATGGGACATTTGTCACATAAAATATGATAAGAAAAGTATAAACAAACAGATCTACATGTAATTAGTAATTACTAAAATTTGTCTCCTCCCCACTAAGTTAATTTCAAGAATTGGTTTTAATTAGGACACATATTTTGTAACAATTTGATTATGTGCTCGTTGCTAGGATGGCTCAAAGTCTCCGTTTTTATATCAAACATTTTTATTTATTTTATTTATTTAACATCTATCGTATTCAGTTAAATCGAATCGAACCCAGCACCTTCTGTAACTAAACAGGGACCAACGAGTAAATTTCATTTCTGGAGTAAAATATCCTTTATAAAGCTAAATTAAAACTCTGAAAACAATGTAATTATTCTACCCGCATCTCTACGTATTACGAAAAACAAAAGGGACGACGATGCACATACACCCACCCACCAGAATAATAATATAGGCCGGCGTTTGTGTATCGCCTCAAGCCTCGTTCGCAGACTAACGGGTAGACAGCACTGTGGAAAAAATACTAAATGAATTCAGCTCTTTGTGAAAAATTACTAAGTACAAACATAAGTTTCCGTTGTCAAGCTCAATCCTTGACAGAGTTTTTAGTTAAGTTAGTGTATTTCATATTCCATAATTTGTATGAAGATACAGGAGACAGTGACTCTAATAAAAAATTAAAATTTTATAAATTTATTGACGTTCTTATAAAAGTTTTTACGAGATTAGTAAACCATCAATAGAGTCTACGTAAGTGTGTCTATATGTATTTAAAACTGCCTAATTGCATTTAACTGCATTTTTCTATAAACGTGGCTTTATAATATCCCTCTAAAAATCAACTATATTTGTTTGAACAAATTAACTAATTTTCACATGGACATAATTAATTAGACTCTACAGCTGACATATTAATTTATTACATTTTAAAATTTTGGTTAATTAATTGTCGTTTTATGGGAGTTGCAGCTTATCGACTTTCCAAGCGTTGAACACATTATAATTTTTAGTATATGTATTTATATTTTATATATTAGTATATTATTATTATTACTATTATTATTTGTTATTATTTATTTATTATTATTATTTATTATTATTATTATTATTATTATTTTTAAATTATTTATGTTAGCTTTCGAGAGTCTTAACACAATTCAACAGATAAGAAGAGTACATAATATATTACATTCATTCGAGTATAAAAATACGAATTGATGGAGAGAAATAAACCAAATTTGTTGAGAAGGAGATAGAGAAATCTACCCTTGGCTTTCAGGGTGGCTTGGCTATAAGTTAATGATGCAAAATATCTCAATAGGACTTGAACTATAGGCTGACGTAATCTGTACTCTCATAGCCACAGTAAAGTACTTAATAGAACACAAAGTGAAAAATAAAGCGTTCGTTAGAGTACGTCTTAGAAGATTTTAAGCTGATTTTCGTTATTTGAAAAGAGCTTTATACATAAGCTCCTTATGTAGGGTGAATCTCGTGTTTTCTTGAGTGTATATACACGTTTTGCAATCGAGAGAGCCTGTGTTGCTAATTTGATGACTGCTATCCTATAGTTATTTGCACCTGTCCTTGTTTATCTAGCTAGCTAGCCTTTTAGCACTAATTGCTGTGATGATTCATTTAGAGATGCTGTCCAACTAATTAGGATGCTCGACGCTGCAACATGGGGGCACGACCTAGCTGTAATATTCCACTCCACTCCACGGCCAGGGGCACTTAAATCTCCATCAATAATGCATTTGACGAATTAGTGTTCAAGAGCGAATTTAACGTATTTTAATTTGCATGCCCACATATAATTATTGGACAGTTTGAACTATGTTATGTTCTGGCATATTTTGACATATTGCCACATTTAGGCATACATTACAAAATCATAAGGAATCAACCACAATTGAAATGATATCTAATTAAACAATGAGTTAATTTGAAATAAGGGATGCGAAGAGAAATCGATATTTTGATATGATATCGATATTTGGACTCTATTTCGTGATGTCGAAATTTTCAAGGAAAATAAACATTCTTTTTTTAAGTCAAAAGTAGAATGAGATAGAAATTTTGGGGATTGTAAATTAGTAATCCCTTAATGATGTATGATGATGTAGAGAAGAAAAATTGATCTTTTTATTCAAATTTCGTATCGTTGCCTGTTATAAAGTCGACTTGACTTTTTCAAATGGTGGAGGTGCCGGGTCATTCAACGCACGTGTAATGAACGTAAACATCGTTCTTAATTTTTTTGTGATATTCTTATTAATTCTTTTTAACCACACATTATTAATAATAGGCCTTCTACTTTGATACAATATATTTTTGGGGGGGAATTTGTTTTGCACAATTTTTTTTTTTTTCGATATCGACACTGAAATTTTCTTGTGATATCAATAATTGCATGATATAGCATAGCCCAGTCCTATTTAAAATGTTTTCAAACGTAAATGCATTATTCGGATGTTTTAAACCAATCATGACTGTGAATGTCAATTATTTCTGTAGCTAAGTACGTTGACGTCACAGTACCGGGTGATAATCAAGCCTTGCAACATGGTCAAGGTTTACTATACGGATTATTATGAACTCATGTGATGTGTGCTAGCTCTATCATGGCCAAGAACAGGGTCAGGGCACGAGAGTACTAGGAAACATCGCTTGCACAGTCACAGGGCGAGAATCCGAAGCGTGTGGCTCCACGAGGACGTGGGCTCGAATCCCGCATAAGGCATGTTTTTTTTTTGTAATCGTCCTTCATCGTCATCCATCACCACTCATCGTCATCCATACAACGATATAAAATCCTTGAGAAATGATGTACATCATTTTTAAATTTGATGGACGTTTAAACTATTCAGAAGATAGATTATATCTATTATTATAAAAATAATAGATTAATTATCTATTATAATAAGATAATTATAAGAAAGAAAAGAAAAGAGATTAAAAGAGATTAAAAGATTATAATTAAAAGTTACTATTCATATTAAAGTATGTGTATTTTAATTGCTAAGTTTGATTATTTCATTGACCGACTAAAATTAGAAGTGTGCTAACTTTCTAAGACCATTAATCAAGTTCAAAGGCAAAACTTTCTGTAGTTAACCACCAACTTATTAATTGTATGTATATATCATTGGTGTTACGGATTCATGAGTCAAGTTTAACTTGGTAACAAAGAGAATAACATAGAAGTGAGCACAAACTCCGATGCGAGAACTACGTAACAGAAGTTGCATGTGGAACTTTATACAAATATAAAGGCGCTATTGCCAGAACTTAAGAGTTTATTGTTTCAAAGCTAGCTTCAATTGTTCGTAGTTGCCGATCGTATGTTACTGAAATGTTGTTTCGTAATTAAAGCACTGTTATAACATAGTCGATACACCTATATTGTATTCACAAATTTAGAATTATATTTAGGCCGTTACGTTTATTCGATGATGCGTAAAGCTGCCCGCTAATTTTGTATCCTTACTTAGTCTTATGAACGTTTCAGTATTGTTACAAATTGTGACAATTCTGTATAAATATCGTAAAGTGACTTAGACCATAATAATAGTAATAATAATAATAAAAAAAAAAAAATAATAATAATAATAATAATTATTGATTCATAGCAGTTGGGGGCAAACTTTTTCGACAACTGCTATGAATCAATAACTATGTCCTTAAAGCGGGCTTATGCTTAAAAATCTTATATTAATAATAATAATAATAATAATAATAATAATAATATTGGATGAGCGTAGCGAGCGATGCGAAGATTACATTCACTACACTGGAAAAAAAATCTGGAATGTTTTGTTTTTTTTAAATTTGTGTGTGTCTGTGAACACGATTCCGGCTAAACCAATACTCAATTGCGATGAAATTTTATAGAGGTCTATGAATCTCTGAACGAAAAACTACAAGGGAGGGAAAAATCGATCGAAAAATTATTTCTCATGAAAATCGTAATTTTACGATTTTTTTCGATTTTTACAAAAAAAATCGACTAATAACACCTACATGCTTTATCTGATTGTAATGATTTTTTCGCAGAACCTTAATTTTATGAATTAATATATTCGTGTGAAACTTGAGTGCAATCGAAAAATTATTTTTTATGAAAATCACAATTTTACGATTTTTAAAATTTTTAAAACATTCTTCGACTTTTTCGAAACACCTACATGCTTTATCCGATTGTAATGATTTTTTCACAGAACTTTAATTTTATGAATTAATATATTCGTGTGAAATTTGAGCGTAATCGAAAAATTATCTACGTATTAAAAAATTCGCAATTTTACGCTTTTTTCGTTTAAAAAAAAATTACGCTCATCCATCAACGCGGCGGGACTTAAGCGTTTTCCTAATAATAATAATAATAATAATAATAATAATAATAATAATAATAATAATAATAATAATAATAATAATAATAATAATAATAATAATAATAATAATAATAGTAATAATATACATAACACGATACACGTGTCATTCCATTGATATTAGCGAATACATACCTATAATGTGTTTTGCCACATCTATTGCCACTTCAAAGCATACTCGAATATTGGTGCCCGAAGGCTCATGATTGTAATGTATGCTCATGATTGTATCTCTGATTAAATTATTATCCCTTCACAAAAGTCAATAATGGATTTTAAAACCACAATCAAATGTAAACGTCCTGCGCCACGAAATATATGATGATATTTCAAGGTCAAACGCCGCTAGTCACATATTATGGTCACATGGTCTTCAACATAGCAGTGAAATCTATCTGCACATAATTTGTGGCATGTTTAAAATCAAGTACACACCTCACGCCGAAGTTTGTTTTAGTTAATCTTCGAGGTTTAATTAGCAGAATGACAAACGCTTCAGGGAATCCCTCGAGGAATATGAAGTCATCAGCTGTCACGTGACGTGGAGGTCGGAGAAATACTCAACTCAACTCAACACATGTTATAAAACTATAAACAGATGCTAGATCCCTCCTAATACACAGTACGTGCCTTGTTGGTAAAAGTAATCTTTATTTCATTTCGGCGTTGATTACATGAGCTGTGGCCGGACAAACTCTTGTATTGTGAAATTGGCTCGTTGGTCTTGTGTGGTTAGCCTACATGCTTCCAATGCAGAAGGATCAGGGTTCGATTCCCGCTACATGCAGAAGTTTTTAAACTTCTGATTTAGACTTAACTCCATCAGTTCTTGTCTTAGGAATTAGTAACGGTGACTTTGGAGTCGTCCTAGCAACGAGGCACATAATAAGCTCAAAGTTGTTCTCAATCGACCTTGTTGAATCGGTCGTTGATCCGCGGGTGTTCGCACTGTCCATACCACTGATCGCTATATTTCCTATTAAAAAATATCGATCTTTGATTGGTTATCGCTCACTCGTCGATTGCGTCGGGTCCCACTGAAAATGAGTTATATAAGTGAGTGGGTAGACTCTAAATACGAATTTATTTTATTTATTTTTATTTATACAATTTTAGGACCTTTAAGTGTTCTTCAATATATAAAATGATTACAATTAAATACAATATCTCGGGTATTTTCAACACCCGTCTATTATAGTAGTAGTCTTCATCGCATTGTGTATCATTTCCCATGCGAGGTTACACCCATACCGAGCGTTAGCTCATGAAGGGTGACTCACCAAGGTAGGTACATAAAAAATCACTGCCATCTCGGTCGCATTAAAATTATACAATTACAAATAATCTCAGCATTTATGTTATATATAAGCGGTTGTCGTTACCGGCGAAGTTCCAGAAATATATATTTTCATCCCCCAAAACCGCAAGCCTTGATTGCATCCTATTATTTAGAATTTAGATGAAGAAATAAAATGTGTATAACTTGACTTGTTCTATTTTGGTGGAGGTGCCGGGTTCGAAGATAACTTGAAAACATTCTCTTGAGGAGTGAGCTACATGAGTATTACTATCATGATTATTTAGGACTATCACTACTCAAAATAAAACAAAATTACGATATTTCAAAGGTTAATCAACCTCCTTCATCAGGTTTTGTTTTGTTTAGATGGCATTGTTTGTTCGTTTTAAAGCCCATTCTGCTGTCATGGTTTTTTCAACTGTCTTTAAAAACCTGATGAAGGAGGTTATTAACCTTTGAAATATCGTAATCTTTGTTTTATTTTGAGTAGTGTATAGTCCTAAATAATCATGATCTTAAACCTGACCTACTCTTAAATTGTTTCTTTATTGTAATATTAGTACTATTACAGTGTTTATCATTGTTTATTTTTGAAGTTGTACATTTTCTTGTCAGTAAGATATACAAGCATTATACAACTGCATAGAAAGTTAGAACTAAAGTAGAACTAACTTACTATGTTAAGTTATAACTTTTAAAACACATTATAAAATACAAAAGATATAATAACAAATAATATAAAAGGAGATAGTAAAGGGTGAACAAATGATGGTGAACAATAGATAAAAGGGTGAGCAAATAAGATAAGGAAGTTGGTAAGGCGACAACAGTAACGACGGACAGTGTAACGAGGCGCCCCTACTGGCGCCTAACCTAAGTATACGATACTCTCGTCTGGTCCTTAAAACCCCACGCCTCCGCCATTACTCCAAATCCAATCATTGAGGTTTCAAGAGAGATACTAACACTCGTCTCAGAGTGCAATGTAACTACGGGGCAGCGAACCCTCCTCGGACCATCAGTTAGCAACATTTTAATCAACTACAAGCTAGCTTACAAGCAGCTACAATGATAGAGAAGATTCGTAGAATGAATGTCATCGTAAAGTTAAACTACATTTATAATAACTCTCCAATTTCTAGATCAACGGAAGTCTGCAAAATCTGTGACATTAAAAAAAAAGTTATAGTATAACACCAATATTTTCAAAATGCACAATCTAATTTTTTCATTATTTTGAACACTATAATTTTGTCAAAAATATCTCTAAATACATTATTGTTTGTTTATTGCTCGTTAAAAATATATTATAGAAGATGATATAATTTGTTGTTTGAGGTAAATTTATTTTATTTTTTATGGTTGCAAAGTATGTTTCTCTCATTCTTTTCTATAGCCTAGTTTTCGTGGTGAAAAATGATGATAGAGTTGAATTGAAATTTGAAAATACAACCCTTTACATTTGACTCCTAACACAACACAAGACTAAAGTGCCTATATTTAACTTCGCGCGCGTGCTTTTCAGCGAACAACCTTCAGCATATTAACTGTGTATTGGCAATTTATTAGGGTAATAATATTAAACCTAAGTGAAATATTACTTTTCACGACTGTTCTTAAAAACTTGAAAAACTTTTGATAGGCCAAGTTGATTGGAAAAGTTTTGGAAACAATCTGTGGAGTTTTATTAAAATCCTCCGTATACCTACCAGGGCTCAAAGTCGTTACCATTGCAGTGGTTTTCAGCGCTTCGATTTATCTCTAGAGGGGGGGGGGGGGATTCACTCTGAGCTGGGAAAGAAAAGTGAGATATTCGAATGACGAGAACTTTAATTCGCAAATCAACAACAAAGAAATTAGCGTTTTTAGCACGAATTGATTGGAACGAAACGAACATCGGATAACGAATAGCGGATATAGACAATAGCACACACTGAAACCTGTATTCATGTTCATTTTATAAATCGCATACAAAGAAATGTATATTATATTGATTAGTTTTAACACCAACTCAACCAAAATAATACTAATATAATCATGTAATAGGTTAATGAGCCTTCACAAGGTACACGTGATTAACAGTACAATTTTTTTTAACAGACATTACAAAAACACTTCCCAAATAGTTAAAAACCAAGTCGGTGTATTAAATAAAACTATTGATCTAGTGATGACATTAGAGGACAGAAACTCTTCCAGGGGGCTAGAAAATGAGCATTGATTTATATATTTAAAGCTACCGTATTATAAGATATGGTGAATGGGTAGGTCCACAATAAAGACATAACCTTGGTTGTATGTAAAGAGAGAAGTTTGTATGTTAGTAACATGGATTAAATTTATGGTGGATGTCTTCTCTAGAGAAAATATATATAATCTACTTAGTCTGTCTGTAGCAAGCATCAAGAGAAGAAGTACGTTTCAACGTAATATTTTATGCTCGACAATAAAACAAATGAAACTCAAGTTTACAAATAAAACCAAAATCTTCCCTATTAATTATGAACTCTGTAAAACAGAATAAACCCATATTTACATAGCACATACCATGGTACGTAGAATCCTACCCTAATCCCATCACAAAAAATAATCTGTTCCGAGCATGCAGTCTGAGTCCTAGCAACTGGCTTAAAAGAATGGGTAATCGCAGATCCTTCTACATACTCAAGAAGAATAAATACATCTAGCCTTGTATTGAATCTGCTAGCACGTTTGTATTGTAATTTAGAGCCAATGAGCCACAAACAGAAACTATACTATAGATACATTTTAAGTGAAGTTGGCAATACATATTGAAAACAATGTGATTACGTTCCCACCTTTTAAAATAATGGCTTCCTTGCACTTTTAAAGCGGATCGTAGGCCTATCTCAAATGGGTTGAATTATAATCAATAAAAGGGTCATTTCGCAACAAAAATCCTTTTTCTTCCTTTTTTCAGAAAGTTTCAAATACAGCAAGCCATTTTAAATTGAAACATATAACAATATATTAGTCACTCAACGATATAACACTAGAGTACTTATAACATAAAATACTCACACATTACACACACATGAAAAACTCAATGAAATAATGTAGATAAATTTAATTTCAAAAAAAAGTTTAGTGTTATAAATTTCGTGTTTTCTTATTTCGAATCTAAAGCGCAAAACGCAAATGAAGGCTTGTAGAGCACGGCAAATATGGCTCATATCAACAATCCAAATCCGCCACCGCCGTCAGCTACTCGTGTAGTACATTTTATCATTCACACCGAATCAGGTGTTTTATATTGCGTTTCGTCGCTATTTTAGGGGAAGTTCCCCTGTTTAGGAGCAGAGGGGGGGGGGGGGCGAAGTCTCTGAATCAGACATGACCTGCACAATTAATCATTTATATCCGTGCAGTCTAGCAAAAAAGGAAGATCTTTCCACAAGTTTTTATGCGACTGTTGCTGTTTTTAAAAGCCACCAGTCACGCTCACCCCCCCTGCTACCCCTCTCTGCGGAATATATTCCTAACGGAACGAGAGCAAGAACGCAAGGCCAAGGTTTTGGTTCATTAGGAAGAGAGGCAGTCTGGACTAATTACACTACCTCGTAACTAGGCCCTCTAGAGTTTACACCATCCTCGTAGCAAAGTGCCATCAAATGTCATGTCACCAGAGCTTATTATACAATCCTTTAGAAGAGCTCATTATTATAGTTAAATGTTCCGTACTAAACTGAAAAACGAGTAAACCGCATACAGACACACGTGTAATTTCTTCATCAAAGCACATATGTATTGTAACGAAGGGATTAGAGGCGGCTCTGGTGTACGAGGTATGTTGGGCGGGGGTATTGATTGAAACAAAACCAGGTAAACGCGGTAGAATAACAACGTTGCGTGGAACTGAAGGTACGGCGACGATAACAAGCTAGACTTACATTACAGACGGGTTTAAACAGCGTAATTACAACGACACAAAGTCATTAATATTTGAAAGCGGGCTAATTTCGGCTACGTTTTGTAGAGCAACACATTTGCTAGGATGGTAGTGCTAACAATAATTAAAGTATTTCGGTTGTAGGTTAAGTATGTAACTAAACAGTCGCAACAACAAAAAATGTGTTTATTCATAGCTAAGAACAGTGGTTAGTTTGTGAGTAGACGAAGAAGGACACCGTCCATGAACTTACTACTCGAAATGTTTACAAGTTATTTTTCAAAAATAAATACGATGTAGACCTGTAACAAAAAATAAAGAAAATGGAGCTAATATCATCAAGTATAGAGCACGCCACAAATTGGTTGAAGTGTGTTCACCGACATGCAGCAAAGAAAATCCCCACCACATTTTTATATTTCATTCATTAATTAATGGCATTTAATATCCTTTTTGAATTTGTTACCAAAATTATTGTTTTAAAGCATTGTTGTTGTAATATTACTATTTCAAATATTTACTTAACTGAAGTTCATTATTGTGTCTGCATCTATGTAATAAGATTTATTTAGTTGTCCTCCTTTTTTTGTTTTTTTTTTCCATTTTTTTTTTTTTTTTCAGTTTTTTTTAACTGAATAGGATGGACGTTAAATAATTTAATAAATAAAATAAAAATAAAAAATAGATGAGAGTCGAAATAAAAAAGTTACATAGGAGTGACTTCCTTCCTGTTACTCTCGTACGCATCGTATAACTTTCGCTCAAGTGTAAGTGTAATCAGATTCACCACAATAGGTTATTTCTGTTTCAAGTGGGGCGGAAGTGACGTCATCGCGGCCCTCAAAACACCAGATTAAAAATGTTTATCTCGGCGCACGTGGCGTCCGTACATGCACGGGTGCTTGGGTGCAGTCTAAAGGTACTAGGAAAACGCTTAAGTCCCGTTGCGTTGATGGATGAGCTTTTTTAAAATTTTTAGTATGCGTGGGATCTCTTTACTTCTTCAAGTTCCATTGCAAAATCATTTTTGTTAAATTAGAATAATTGTTATAAAGTACTAATTGCTAGGGTAATTAGTATGACAAATAGCTGTTGGCCCAAAGATTGCTTTATGAACGCATTGTAGGTGATTGTTGTCAAGTTTCTATAGTTACTTGTCAATTGTTATTATTAACCGTAAAAAACTTATATTAAAAGCTTTATTTCTATGGATTCCAGCTAACTTTTTCAACTTTTTCTTTCAAAAGGTACTACATCACCATACCTTAATGTCCATGTGTAATATGAACGTTGTAGCTCCACCCGTTTGGTCAGAATCGGCCCAAATGGCACGAAAATATTGTACCAAAAATCGAAAAAAAAATCGTAAAAGTACGATATTCATGAGAAATATATCTTCGATTGTACCCAAAAACAATACACCTCTCAGGTCAGAGATTTCGAAGGTCCCCTCAAATTTTTACCAAGATCGCATATGCCGTTTGCCCGGTAGAGAGCGAACAAACAGACAGAAAAAAAAAACACCCGAGCAAAATTTTTTGGGGGGTCAGTGAAATTGAAGTCTTTGCTTCGCTCATCCAAATAACTGCGTGAGAATACAAACTAAACCCTATCGCACCCTCGCGAAACAAGGCGTATATGCATTGCATGCAAAAATTAATTAATGTGAAGTAACAATTCACCCACTTAATCTCCCCCGTCTGGGCCCAGGGTAGAATCTGGCCCAGAGCATGGCTCTGCTTTAAAAGGCGAGAAAAAAAACATAGGTCCATCTCGCAAACATCAGCTAGTTTGTAAGGAGTATTTTACTCCCCGAAACGGCAATCGTCGTCTGGGACCTTCCCCCTTGTCGAGTACGACGACAATGACACCACAAACGATGACAGCTTATAAGCTTGTATAGCTGCAGTCAGATGCGTGACTATTGTCACTAAAGTTGTCGTTTCGGTCGACTATTGACGCTTGTCGCTGACGATCGACTGTTGTCTCTTAGCCCTTTATAGGGCATAATGTTGGGACCCAAAATTTTTCTTCTTACCTTAACAATTTAAAATTTGTGATTTTTGGGGGATTTTTTTCCTTAATCTGTTTGAAAAAATGCTGATTTTGAATTCCAAATTGGTATCAAAGTTGAAAAAAATCCCAAATTTGAGTATATAATATCAAAAATTAGATTTTGTTTTGCAATTTTTCATTTTTTGCAATTTTTTGCATGTTCAAATTGAATCTACTACAGGCAAACAAAATATCCGGCACATCCAGAAAATTTGTGTATTTTTGTGTTTTATACACATTTCGATTTTTGATCCATTACAAAAATCGTTCTAATCATTAGAATTTAGTAAAGAAAAATGCTACCAATTTAGAACAAAACAAAGCAGCTTTTTGACAGGGTGTAAAGTATGAAAAACTGGCAGATTTTGAAAGGTGGTGGTAAATATAGAAACCACTGCCCTATAAAGGGTTAGTAAATCGACCCCTGGAGGCCTATTTACGAACTGAAACGACAGTTGTCGATCGACAGCGATAACTTTGTAAATATTTATTTATTTATTTTTATTCATTTTTATGTATTTTTCTCGCCACTCGGCGAGAAGGCCATTGTAGGGCACAATTCCCTCTTTAGCCTGTATTAGCGTCACAATGGTACAACAAACAACAAACACACACATAAGTTGCAAGAAAACAAATACATAATATAGAAAACAAGTTGTCATTCAGACATAACGGAGAACATAATTTGTAAAGATAACATAATAAGTAAAAAAAAAAAAAACAGTATGGTCATTTTGACAAAGGGTGAACAAAAGCGATACAGTTATAGAGGAAGGTAAAGGAGAAAGGGGAATAGGTGAGGACAAACTGGATTAAGGCTGAGAAATGAATTAAGGGGAGAGAAGGATGGGATTTGTTGGATGAGCGAAGCGAAGTCTTCAATTTCACTGACCCCCCAAAAAATTTAGCTCGGGTGTTTTTTTTTTGTTTGTTTTCTGAACTTAGACTTGCCACGTTTTTTGGTACAATCGAAGAAATATTTATCATAAATATCGTACTTTTACGATTTTTTTTTCGATTTTTTGTGAGATATTTTCGTGCCATTTGGGCCAATTTTGACCAAACGGGTGGGGCTACAACGTTCATATTATACATGGACATTAAGGTTATGGTGATGTAGTACATTTTCAAAGAAAAAGTTGAAAAAGTTAGCCAGAATCCATAGAAATAAAGATTTTAATATAAGTTTTTTACGGTAAATAATACCAATTGACAAGAAACAATAGAAACTTGACAACAATCACCTACAATGCGTATAGGCAACAAAACAAAGCACTTGCAAAAGTAAAGATATCCCACGCAAACTAAAAACTTTAAAAAGCTCATCCATCAACGCGGCGGGACTTTAGCGTTTTCCTAGTAAATAGAATAAGTCCAGCTCAGCGCGATAGTCTGGATATTTTGCGTGCCACAGTGACTTAAAATGTTAACTATTGGGTTCTTGTAGGCCTAAGAAGTTTTCACAAGCGTTAAATTATTTACAAAGTTACTGCTGTCGATTGACAATTGTCGCACGAGATATAGATAGATCCCCAGTTCCTTCGTAGCGTCTGCGACCGACCGCACTGCTCCGAAAGCACTCTAAATAAATAATACATAAATAAATTGTATTTAGATGCTACCCACGCAGTTATATAACTGATTTTCAGTGGGGGACAGTAAATCAAAGCTACCAAGCCAACCCTGTAGGCCCCGACGCATTCGACAAGTGAGCGATAACCAACCAAAGATCGATATTTTTTTTAAATGGGAAATATAGCAATCAGTGGTATGGACAGTGCGAACACCCGCGGACCACCCCAGAATCAACAAGGCCGATTCAGAACAATTAACTAACTGGTCGCATCACCGTCAACATGATTGTGTCTAACCCATTTTTTTTTAAACGATTGGACCTCCAATTTTTTTATTTTAAACGTTTTGACCTCACATTGGATTGGTTCTCCACAAGCATGGCTATCGCAAGTCGCTCCTGTAGGGTCCACGATATTCCCGACGACAGTCTCACAGTCGCGGCTATAGGGAAACCTATACCTATATACGTTCTACTGCTTTTCTAATTAACACATTGATACTAGCAAGCTACATTTCTAATTAACGCACTCACGCTGGAGGGCTGCATTTCTAATTAACACGGTTATGATAGCGGGTTACACCTTGCAGAACCACGAGAAACGCAACATTTCTGTGAACATTATGTTTGAAGACAGTTTTTCTCGTTTTACTATAGATTCGCACCATAAGGGAAATGTCGACTATTCCAATCAACAACTACTTATATTTGCAAAGATAAGTAGGGCCTTGGGTTGTCGTTCGATGCTATACTTTTGATAATTGATAATTGAGATTTTCATTCGATTAAATTTCTATGTTTCTACGAGAGATCCACAATCGAAATTTAAAATTTGAGAAATTCTTTAAGCTTTAGGATGGTTGTTCATGACACTATCGATACATTTTAAATTGTTTGATCATTTCATCGATACATTCACTGTAAATTTGTTTGTAGTAATAAATTTGCCAAAGTTATTTAGGGTACATTAATTATTTGAACATGGAAATGTTGTCTTAAGGTGAAAACAAAAGTTTATAAGGTGCTTCGAAATACTTTGAAATTCGCTGGATCTTGCTATCATCGATTTTTAAATGGGAAATTGAACTTTTAAAAAGTTGTTGGACCCAGGTCATCACGTCCCAGTCAATATTTACTTCGACGTTGAATTTGTTAATTGCACGCAATAGGGTGCAGTTGCTGCTGCTTCAATAGTTACTGTCTCCATTCATAGTTCATAAGCCCTTTTTAATCGAGACTTCTCGAGGCACCGATCATAATAATATTGTACAATTACAATATTTTCACACTTTATGCTTTCACAGCCCGAAATATTTGAGAAATTTGAAATTTTGCGTGTCATTTCGCTTTGTTTGAATACTATTGATCGATATATATTTTCATATTATCATCTAAGGCAGACTGAAGATCTAAAATAAAATATTATTGATGTAATAGCGATAACACGATACGTATACAGGGTCAGGTGTAGGAATAAGATTTATTGATAATCATGTGGGAGGATGGTTCATTATGATGACATGGAAGGGTGGGTGTGCTCGCAAGGCGAAGTGTAGGCGGGGATTATTTATATTTTACCAGGCTTATTAGAAAACTTCGGAAGCAACCATAAAACAGACGTGGGTAGCCAGGCAAAGCTCGGGGAGATGGACGAGTGCGACTGTGCGATGGATTGGGCTGTCTGTAACCAAGCAACAATCACCATGACAACGGTGTTTCCTATAGCAACGGAGGCAAAAAGGACAAACGCGGTTAATATACACATCTGTGGTTGACTTTTTTTAATTTCTCGATCGATCTGTAAACTCAAATTCCACGAACTTCAGGTAGTCGATAAAGAAGTTCCAACGGGAAATTTGCTAGCGACTTTGCGTCACGGGACGAAATTCTAAATGTTTTCTTCAGTTTTTGTAGTAAACGGAGAATCTCCATTCTATTTGGTGCATAATGGTATTAAATTAATAATATGGATTCCCTAAAAGAGGGAGCAGAAGTTATTTAATTAAGCAACAGATCGTCAGAAAAGAATATTCAAAAATAGAATAACACATTTCTAGCCAACGTTTTAGTTTCGTTGTTGGTGGAGGTGCCGTGTAAAAAGAGGGATAGATTACTAAAAACACGTTCTGTTCGTGCATATTGAAAGCTCGTAGTAGGTGGAGGTTCCGGGTAGAAACATGACAAGTTTATGTGAGG
Source organism: Sweltsa coloradensis (assembly GCA_024449915.1). Lineage (NCBI taxonomy): Eukaryota > Metazoa > Arthropoda > Insecta > Plecoptera > Chloroperlidae > Sweltsa > Sweltsa coloradensis. The sequence continues at coordinate 669,146 of JAMZAV010000039.1, read as the reverse complement.
CTAGCCTTGCCCAATCGTTCCCCTCCCACCAATAACCCCATGGTTCACCAAAAATATCTGTAACATCTTTGTTGAAGAAAATGCCAACAAAAACGCATGTAATTTCAATGTCCAGTTAATGTGGCTATTAATTTTAACTGTCAGATAACTTGTTATCACTATGGCAACCACCAATCAGAAGTTTTGAGAGTCAACTACACCTATAGTTGAAACTTTTTTGGGAACTATTCCTGCTTCCAGTTGTCATCCGATCGATATGCAATTTTGCATAATTGTCAAGAAAGGATATGGTCACTCTTCTATAGTTAAAGATTACTATAAATTCCGAAATTTATTAATTTTGATGGTTTTACAAAAATCTAAAATCCTAAAAATACATTTCATTTATTTACTTTATTTGTGATTGTTTAAAAAAACTGTGCCACTATAGAAGACTGACATGACCATAAGCTTTGTGTAAAGTCTGATGACAATCTGATAAAAACTGGTTTCAGGAAGAGTTCCAGAAAAAGTCACTACTATTGCAGACTCTTAAAATGTTGTTATTAGAAGGCTAACTGAAAGTTGATTTTAACTGGGTATTTAATTCAGAGGTCGTGTTCGGTTTTTATCGTGAGAAGGGACGCATCAGACGCGCAGACGGACTGACGGAGAGGCGGACGAGACATTGACGCTTATAAGGGAGCTTTCCTCAATAATAATCTGTAGGAATGCCTTCAATATCTTATTAGAAATACAAATCCAAAATAAACCATATCAACATATTAAATGCGCAGTAACAAGGAAGGAAATTTGGTGGCCCTGGATTATCTTGCAATCTGTTTGTTTTTTATTATTTTTTAATGATAAATATTAATAGCACACGATAATTTTGTGTTAAAAATAAATGATGATTAAATTATTGATGTGCAGTAAATGAGTATAGTCACATATATTTCACTGTGAGTTGATTAAACTCAGGCTTAGGCTTATCCCCGTCACAATTCGCAGGTCACTGCATTAAGTCTGGTGATTCTGGCTAAGTGTAATTACATTTTCGTAATCCGAGACTAGACAGACAGAGTTTCTACGATGGCTTCTTAATGAGAATATAATTCGATTTACTGACTGGAATTGCAGGTGTCTTGCAGTTTCTTTGATTCGTGTTTTGCTTACGTAATTGCTAATCAGACTTTTTGTATCGACGAAGTAGTTCGAAGAAAGATTTAAGTCCATGGTTAGATGAGCAATGTTTTCTGATGGTTTTCCGTAGGAGACTAGAGGTAGGGAGAGAAGTGTCTTAAGTCTGATTTAAATTTTAAATTTTTAAAATTTAAAATTTATCGTCGGAAACTTGCCCAGGCACAATTGCATGCCACTCTATAGGTATTTTGGAGTAAGGGCTGTTAAAAATGGCTATAACATTATACCACCAAAAAATATGTTTTACCACTTAATAGCCTAATACTACTATAATTATTGTTTAAAACATTATATCTTGTAACTGTGATACACGATTTTTTAAATTTCTGATCATGAAATTTGCGAAACTTGGCGTTTTGGGGAATTTCTGCAATCGGCTTTAACCTGCTAAGTTTTTGCTCCACATAGATACTAGAGGTAGAGCATCGTACCAATTTCAAATGGCCCTTTGTAACATCGTGTCTTGAAACTGTGCACAAATATACACTCAAACACGCAAAAATATGTATCCCAAAATCACTCCCCTACTTGGTATACTATAAGCATATTTTGACCGAACCACTTGCCCAAAATAAAACAAAATATAGCTGATTTACAGAAAAGCCTGTCGAGTACGTCAAATATAGACAATATTTTTTTAGATAAAAATCCTCCAAGGTCACGCGGAATTAAGATTGTCCCCATGTTATTTCTTATGGGAGATTTTTGCCGATGAGACCTAGCTCGAAAATTACTAAGTTTGATAATTTTTTTCGGGTCATGATAATTTTTCTGATAATTTTTAAATTCATAACTAGTTAGCCTGAATGAAATGTTTTTTTAGTTTAGCGGGTGAGGACGAAATCCCTTGCTAGAATAATGACCGAGAGATTATTTATGAACTCGAACGCTGAATTCGAATCCTTATGAGGCGAACTTCAAACAATTAATAACTCTTATTTCTATAGTCAAGTCATCACCCCTTTAAGCATAACTATTCTGCCCATTCATTCTGTACGATGAAAACAGAACTTGACTTCAGATTAACGTGCGTAGGCCTATATGTGCCCTTCAACAAGGACGATAAAGAAGTTTTTGGTAACCCCGGGGGGTCAGGGGTGAAGTTAGAGTAGCGACGTCTGCGAACCCGGCACCTACACCAAAAATGTCAACATTGATACGAAGTGGTATAATAACAGTAAGCTTAACGCTTCCTTTTTCCTCCATCCGGCTTGATTGATTTGATCAGATATGCCAATCTCTAGTTGTCATTGTTCGCTCGTCGAAGGTGTCGGCGCCTACAGGGTTGGCTGGGTCGGCTTTAAATGTAATGTCCCCCACTGAAAATCAGTTATGTGACTGTGAGTGGGTGGACTCTAAATACGAATGTATTTATTTATTTATTTATTTAATGCAAACTAATATTTAATAAATCCAGAAATTAAATATGTTAATCGAGCGGAAACTGAACCCGGGTTTTCCTCCTGCCTTAGTCACTAGACCACTGAGACGGAAATGTAATAACTTCTAGATTGTTGATGCATCAGATCTGAATGCATGAAAGCATCCGGCCGGCAAGCGGAAGACCCGGCTTCAATTACCAGTCGAGGTGGTATGTTTAATTTCTGGATTGTATTGAATATTTATCATTTAATAAATATTTCTAAACTAAGACTCAAATAGCAGGATTTACTGAAGATGATGTTTAAGGGGCAAGTTGACCTGGATCCCCTGCGCAAATTAAACTAAAATATATTATGTTTTCGCTGTGGCAGATACTGAGGGGAACCGTTATACCTCTATTCGCAAGAACTGACCAGTTCAAGGGTTTTCTGTGAATTTTTAATATTTGGAAGAGTTAAGTACTATACAGTAAAGAACATTAAATTAAACTCACACGTATTATATGTATTTTAGTGAGTATAAATAGTTTCTGTTCGGAAACCAATATTTTACTTTTTATATTTATATTGATAATACGGTTGACATACACATTATGTTCGGGGCTGTGCCATTTTATCGTTTTTGTAAGTTTATGTATGGGTTTTTATTTTTAATACAAATTAACAATTATTAATAATTATTATTCTAGTATAAGCACGTTACACGTACGTTCGGCAGCCACAATGAAGAGTGGAGTACGTGTCATTCGGCTCATTCCTAGTGCCACAATGAAGAGTGGAGTACGTGTCATTCGGCTCATTCCTAGTGCCACAATGAAGAGTGGAGTACGTGTCATTCGGCTCATTCCTAGTGCCACAATGAAGAGTGGAGTACGTGTCATTTGGCTCATTCCTAATGCCACAATGAGAGTGGAGTACGTGTCATTCGGTCATTCCTAATGCCACAATGAAGAGTAGAGTACGTGTCATTCGGCTCATTCCTATGCCACAATGAAAAGTGGAGTACGTGTCATTCGGCTCATTCCTAAGGCCCCAATGGAAGAGTGGAGTACGTGTCATTCGGCTCATTCCTAATGCCACAATGAAGAGTGGAGTACGTGTCTTTTCGGCTCATCCAAAGGCCACAATGAAGAGGGGAAAGGTACTGTCATTAATTCGGCCTTTCCTAATGCCACAATGCAGATTTGGAGTACGTGTCTTTGGGGCCTTTCCCAAACCCAAACAATGAAAGTGGGGTCCCGTGTCATTGGGCTCTTTTCCAAATGCCACAATGAAGAGGGAGTACGTGTCATTCGGCTCATTCCTAATCCACAATGAAGAGGGGGGAGAAAGTGTCTTTCCCCGCCTCTTTCTAAGGGCCCACAATAAAGGGGGGGAAGTACGTGTCATTGGGGCCCCCCCTAGTGCCAAAAATTTAAAGAGTGGAGAAAGTTTTCATTCCCCTTCATTCCTAATCCCCAAAAAGGAAGAGTGGAGTACGGGTCATTCGGCTCTTTCCCTAATGCCACAAGAAGAGGGGAAGTACGTGTAAATTCGGCTAAATTCCTTAGTGCACAATGAAGATTTGGGGGACGGTCATTCGGCTCATTCCTAGTGCCACAATGAAAAATTTGGGATTTCCTTTGTCATTGGCTCATTCCAAATGCCAAAATAAAGAGGGGGAGAAACGTGTCATTGGGCTCTTTCCCTAGTGCCACAATGAAGAGGGATTTACGTGTCTTTTCGGCTATTCCTAGTCCCACAATGAAGATTTGGAGTACGTGTCTTTTCTTTCCGGGCTCATTCCTAATGCCCAATGAAGAGGGGGATTTCCCTTTGTCATTCGGTCTTTCCCAATGCCAAAAAAGAGTGGGTACGTGTCATTCGCTCATTCCTAAGCCACAATAAAGAGGGATTACTTTGGAAAATTCCCGCTCATTCCAAATGCACTGAAGAGTGGAGTACGTGTAAATTCGGTTTCATTCCCCCAAATTTCCACAATGAAGGGGGGGAGTACTTTGTCATTGGCTAAAACCCGGGGTGGCCCCCCACAATGAAGAGTGGATTTACGTTCCCCGGCTCTTCCAAAGTGCCACAAGGGAAGAGTGGATTTAAGGTGTCATTCGGTCACCCCTGGGCCCACAATAAAGGGAGGGGAAAGGACGTGTAAATTTCGGCTCTTCCTATTTCCCCCAAAAGAAGGGGGGAAGTACGGGGTCTTTCGGCTCATTCCTAATGCCAAAAATGAAAAAGTGGGGGTACGGGGCCCTTTCGGCCTTCTTTCCAAATTGCCAAAATGAAGGGGGATACGTGCCCATTCGGCTAATTCCCTAGTGCACAAGGGAAGGGAAGGTGGATTGGGGTGTCATTGGGCCATTCCTAGTCCCCACAATAAAAGAGTGGAGTACTTTTTGTCATTGGTTTCTTTTCCCCCCAAGGCCACAATAAAGAGTGGAGACGTGCCCAATTCGGCTCTTTCTGGGGCCAAATAAAAGATTTTGAAGTACGTGCCCTTCGGCTTTTCCTAGTGCCACAATAAAAAGGGGAGTACGTTTCTTCGGTTTCATTCCTAAGGGCCACAATGAAGTGTGGAGAAATCGTTTTCATTGGGGGCTCATTCCTAATCCCAACAATGAAGAGTGGAGTAGGGTGTCTTCGGCTCATTCCAAATCCCAAAATAAAAGAGTGGAGTACGTGTCATTCCCCTCATTCCTAAGGGAAAAAAAAAAAAAAAAAAAGAAAAAAAAAAAAAAAAAAAAAGAAAAAAAAAAAAAAAAAAAAAAAAAAAAAAAAAAAAAACCACAAGGGAAAGAGGGGATTTACGTGTCATTCGCCCTCTTTCCCTAATGCCACAAGGAAGAGGGGATTTACGTGTCTTTCGGTTTCATTCCAAAGGGCCACAATGAAAGGGAGTAGTGGTCTTCGGCTCATTCCAAATGCCACAATGAAGGTGAGAAACGGGGTCATTCGGCTCATTCCTAATGCCACAATGAAGATTGGGGGGTACGTGTCCCGGCTCTTTCCAAAATGCCACAATGAAGAGTGGAGTACGTGTCATTGGGCTCTTTTCCAAATCCCACAAGGGAAGTTTGGGGATTACTTGTCATTCGGCTCATTCCTAATCCCAATGAAGAGGGGATTTAACGTGCCCATTCGGCTCATTCCAAAATGCCACAATGAAGATTTGGATTTTTTACGTTTTCTTTCGGCTCATTCCAAATCCCCCAATGAAAGGGAGTCCCGTGCCCATTGGCTCTTTCCAATGCCACAATGAAGAGTGGAGAAAGTGTATTCGGTTTCTTTCCTAATGCCAAAATTTGAAGAGTGGAGTAGGGTTGTCTTGGGCCCTCATTCCAAATTTGCCACAATGAAGATTGGAGTACGTGTAAAACCGGCTCATTCCTAACCCACAATGAAGAGTGGAGAAAGGGGTTCTTGGGGCTATTCCAATGCCACAAGGGAAGGGGTGGATACGTGTCATTCGGCTCATTCCTAATCCCCAAATGAAGAGGGGAGTCCCGGCCCATTCGGCTCTTTCCCTAATGCCAAAAAGAAGGTGGATTTACTTTGTCTTTGGCCCCTTTCCCTTTAATGCCACAATAAAAGAGGGGGAAATTTAACGGCCCATTCGGCCTTCCCAAATCCCACAAGAAGGGAGTGGAGAAACGTGTCATTCGGCTCATTCCAATTGCCAAATGAAGGGGAGTACGTGTGATTTGGCCTCTTCCAAAGCCACAATGAAAGGGGGATTGTGCATTCGGCTCATTCCAAATCCACAATGAAGAGTGGAAGTCTTTGTCTTTCGGCTCATTCCAAATGCCACAATGAAGAGGGGAGTACGGCTTTGGGCCGGCCTTCCTAGGCCACAAGAAGAGTGGAGAAAGTGTCATTGGGCTCTTTCCCAAAATGCCCAAGGGAAGAGGGGGAGTAGTGTCTTTCGGTTTCATTCCTAGTGCCACAATGAAAAAGGGGAGTACTTTGTCTTTTGGGCTCTTTCCTAGTCCCACAAGAAGAGGGGAGTACTTGTCATTCGGCTCTTTCCTGGGCCCACAATAAAGAGTGAAAAACTTGGTCATTCGGGGGCTTCTTCTTTCCAAATGCCACAATGAAGAGGGGAGTACGTGCTTTTGGGCCATTCCTAGTGCCACAATAAAGAGTGGAGTACGTGTCATTTCGGCTTTTCCTATGCCACAATGACGAGTGGAGCGTGGCATTGGCTCATTCCTAGTCCCCACAATAAAGAGGGGAAGTACGGGGTCATTGGCTCATTTTTAAATGCCCCCAATAAAGAGTGGAGTACGGGTCATTGGGCTCATTCCTGGGCCAAACAAAAAAGAGGGGAAGTACGTTATTGGGCTCTTTTCCAAATCCCCACAATGAAGATTTGGAAAGTACGTGTCATTCGGCCCCTTCCCAAAGGGGCCAAAAATGAAGAGGGGAAGTACGTGTCATTCGGCTCATTCCTAGTGCCAAAAAATGAAGAGGGGATTTAGGGTTTTCATTCGGCTCTTTTCCTAATGCCACAATGAAGAGGGAGTACTTTCATTTGGGCTTTTTCCAATGCCACAAAAGGAGTGGATACTTTCCCATTGGGCTCTTTCCCAAATGCCAAAATGAAGAGGGGGTTTTGTAAAGGTTTAAAAAGGAAAAATTGAAAGGAGTGGAAGTACGTGTCATTCCCCCCCTTCATTCCAAATCCAAAAATGAAAAAATTGGGGGTATTTGTCCAATTTGGAAAAATTTATGGAAACCAATGGAAAGGGGGAGGAAGGTACGTGTCATTGGGTGCCCTTTCCTAATGCCACAATGAAGAGTGGATTTTAGGGGTGTAATTGGCTTTTTTTAGGAAAATGAAAGAGTAGACTTTGTCATTCGGCTCATTCCTAATGCCCCCAATTTAAAGGGTTTGGGAGTTTTTTCGACCACCCTAATAAAGGGGAAGATTTATTTACCTTTGTCTTTTGGGCTCATTCCTTTCCCCCAAAATTTAAAAAGAGTGGGGGTACGTGGGCCATTGGGCTCTTTCCCAAAATTGCCAAAATTTGAAGGGGGAACGGGGGAATTTGCCAAAAGGGGAAAATTGAAGAGTGGAGTACGTGTCTTTTGGGCCCTTTCCCATTCCTTTTCCCCCCAACAATAAAAAGGGATGGAGTACTTTTCATTGGCCCCATTCCAAAATGCCAAAATTTGAAGGTGGAAAAACCCCGTGTCTTTTGGCTCATTCCTAATCCCCACAATGAAGAGTGGGGGTACGTGTCATTGGGGCCCCCTTTTCCCCTTTTTTCCCAAAATGAAGAGTGGATTTTACGTGTCATTGGGCCCTCTTTCCCTAATGCCACAATAAAAGATGGAGAAAACGTTTTTCTTGGGGTTTCATTCCTAGTGCCACAAGGGAAAGAGTAAAAAGTAGGGTCATTCGGCTTATTCCAAAAATGCCACAATGAAGAGGGGAGTCGTATCATTGGCCATTCCTATTGCCCCCTTTTAAAAAAGAGTGGAGAAACGTGTCTTTCGGGCCATTCCAAAGCCCCCCAAATGAAAAAGGTTTGGGGTAGGGTTGTCATTGGGCTCCTTTCCTATGTTTTTACAATGAAGATTGGAGTAGGGGTCATTCGGTTCTTTCCCAAATTTCCACAATAAAAGGTGGGGGAAAAAGTGCCCTTTTGGGCCTCATTCCTAATCCCAAAAATGAAAATTGGAGTACGTGCCCCCATTCGGCCCAAATTCCAATTTGCCAAAAAATTTAAATTAAAGAGGAGACTTTGGTTCCTTTGGGCCTCCCCCAAAATTGCCACAATGAAGGGGTGGAAGTACGTTTCATTGGGGCTCATTCCTAATGCCAAAAATAAAAGAGGGGGTACTTTTTCATTCGGCTAAATTCCTGTGCCCCCAAATAAGAGGGGAATAGCTTTTTCTTTTGGGCTCTTTCCTAATGCCACAATGAAGATTTGGGAAGTATTTTTCCCATTGGGTTTCTTTCCAAAAAGGCCAAAAGGGAAGAGTGGAGAAAAACGGGTCATTCGGCTTTTCCCCTAGTGCCCCCAATTTAAAAGAGTGGTAAGTCCCCGGGTGCCCTTTCGGTCATTCCAAATGCCACAAATGAAGAAGGGAGTACGTGTCTTTCGGCCATTCCTAATCCCCCAAAATGAAGAGTGGAGTACGTGTCTTTCGGCCTTTCCATTTCCACAATGAAGAGGGGGGAGTTAACGTTTTTCATTGGGCTCTTTTCCTAAGGCCAAAAATGAAGAGTGGGGGTACGTGCCCATCGGTTTTCCAATCCCAAAATGAAGAGTGGAAGTACGTGTCATTGGGCCCCTTTCCTAATGCCACAATGAAGAGGGGATTAGTTTTCTTTTGGGGCTCTTTCCCTTTAGTGCCACAATGAAGAGTGGATAGTGCCCATTCGGCTCTTTCCTAGTCCCCACAATGAAGAGTGGGGTGGGGTCATTCGGCTCTTTTTCCTAATGCCACAATGAAGAGTGGGACGTGTCATTGGGCCCCTTCCTAGTCCCACAAATGAAGGTGGAGAACGTTTTTTCATTCGGCTCATTCCTAGTGCCACTTTGAAGAGTGGAGTCGTGTCATTGGGCTCATTCCTAATGCCACAATAAAGAGGGAGCCCCGGTGTCATTCGGCTCATTCCAAATTGCCACAATGAAGATGGAGTACGTGCCCTTTCCCGGCTCTTCCTTAGGGCCAAAATGAAGGGGTGGAGTACGTGTAAACCCGGGTTTTTTTGCCCCTAAGCCACAATGAAGGGGAGAAAGTTTTCATTCGGTCTTTCCCTAATGCCCCCCAATGAAGAGGGGATTTACGTGCCCATTGGGGCTCATTCCAGTCCCCACAATGAAGGGGGGAGAAACGTGTCATTGGGCCTTCCCTAGTCCCCACAATGAAGAGGGGATTTACGTGAAATTGGGGCCCCTTTCCCTAATGCCAAAATGAAGGGGTGGAGTTTTTTTGTCATTCGGCTCTTTTCCTAAGGGCCCCCAATGAAGATTTGGAGTACGTGTTCTTTTGGGCCCTTTTTCCCTAGTGCCAAAAGGGAAGAGTGGGGGTACGTGTCATTCGGCTCTTTTCCAAAAGTCCCAAAAAATAAAAAGATGGGGGGTACGTGTCATTGGGCTCATTCCAAAATGCCCCCAAGGGAAGGTGGAGACGTGTCATTCGGCTAATTCCAAATTTGCCAAAATAAAGTTTTGGAGTACTTTGCCCATTGGGCCCCTCTTTCCCTAATGCCAAAAAAATTAAAAAGGGAAATGGAGTAGGGTGTCTTTGGCTCTTTTCCTAGGGGCCACAATAAAAAAAGTGGAGTACGTGTCATTCGCCTCATTCCTAATCCAAAAATGAAAAAAGGGGGAGTACTGTCATTCGGTTTAAATTCCTAGTGCCCAAATGAAGGGGGGAGTAGGGTGTCTTTGGGCTCATTCCTAATCCCACAATGAAGAGGGGGTTAACGTGTCATTCGGTCTTTCCCAAATTGCCACAATGAAGGGGGGATTTTACGTGTCTTTTGGGGCTATTCCTAGTCCCCAAAATTTGAAAGAGTGGAGTAGTGTCATTGGCTCATTCCTAGGGGCCACAAGGGAAGAGGGAAAGTAGGTTTCATTCGGCTCTTTCCCTTAGTGCCCCCAATGAAAGGGGAGTACGTGTCATTGGCTCTTTCCCTAGTGCCACAATGAAGAGTGGAGTACGTGTCATTCGGCTCATTCCTAGTGCCACAATATCCCGCCTTAACTTCCTTCCTCAGTTCCTTCCTCCTAGGCTGAGTAACATTGATAGTACTGATTACCAAGACATTATCTAGTATAAACATTGTTCGACTGTTAACAATGTATGTGGAATGTGCAGCTACTATAATGTTTTAGCTTATTTGTAACTTTGAAATTGAAATTTGAAAATTTGCAATCCGGATGTGAAAATATTAATTTAAATAATAATGTTAATCATATTTAAATAAAATATGTCAATTCCCCCCCCCCCCCTCGATTGTAAATCGACCGGTTCGGTTCACGGGAAGATAATCAATTGAAAAGCGGGGAAGAGTGAAGAACGAAGTCAATAGTAGAATCATTGAGTATATAACCATCCTTAGCTAAAGGTTCCATACTCAAAGGTAGCATACTGTGTCCCTTTAGTTGAACACTATTGAAATCTGTGTCCGACGGGAAACTGACAGTTTTACGACCACATTTGTGTTTCTATTGCTGAGTAAATATTGACAGGATGTCTACCCTGCCGCTTCGCCGCTATCAACGAATGGATGCCACAGGTGTTATCAAACTTACTTATCATCACTGTGTGGGCGTATGTTGACAAACGATACACATTTTATCGATTGGAGCCTTATTGGAGCGTTAAACTTTGAAGTATGTACGAACAGCTTCGCAACCAACGTTTTTTGCTCAATTATTATTCATAATCATAGCACAGTTTGTCGGATTAAAAACTATTAATGGTCCATCTATTTTATAATTCTCGTGTGGTTATTTAAAACGTGTATTATAATTAACCTAATATTAATTAATAAAATAAATTATATTGAAGTTTCAGGACACTTCTGGAAATGATATTAAAACAATAGTATTAATTGGTATTTTCAAAGGTTTGAAGTTTGGACTGTTGGTGGTTAGACATTCAAATATGAAGCTGGAAAAGAGGGCTTAATAAACAAAAACGTTATCTTACATTGGGAATATAAGAATCGTTAGCAAAGCCCTAGTAAAAATAATAAAGTCACATTGTGATTTGAGGAGTTGGATAGGCTGTAAGCCTCCCCCCCCCCCCCAGGCAGAATAAAATCCTGGTTGCGCTACTGCTGGGCTATGACCATAGGATTAAAGGAAACATAGGAAATAACATTTAGTCACGATCACCGGTGTCTGGAATCGATCCAACGACCTCCCAAATTGGAGTCTCGCGTCAAAGAACTTATTCACGGTCAATGCTAGAAAACATTAATCCGATTCAATTAGCAGTCGTAGGTTCAATTTCCAACATTTATAATCCTGCCAAAGGTCTTAGTTATACCTTTGTTACATTGCTTTAGGGGGTAAACACCAAACTGTAAGGCTAACTAAGGTGCTACGCCCTAATACGCCCTTCTCGCAGAGAAAAACACAAAATATATAATACACCCTGACTGGCAGTTTTGGCTCAAACGCAACGCGAGATACTGTGATGCGGGAGGTCCCGGATTCGAATTCCGTCTAGACCGGCAATCCTGACTGAAGGGTTTTTTCCGAGGTTTTCCTCAGACGTTAACGAAACAAGGGATTAATTCCTCTGAAACAGACCTAGGACATCCCCTCACAACTGTCCTAACTCTAATATACTTAGACACCTGAACAGGGGCACCCTGGACAGGTTTTCCGCGAGAAATGAATTTTTAAAAATAATACATTCTGACGTATTTCAGGTATTGTAGAAATAAAAAAATGTGAAAATACATCAGTTTTATTAACGCATATGTATATATGAGGTTCAGAGTCAATGTCAAACCTCGGAATTCTTAAATTAAGTTCGTTGCGTGTTCAATCACCATTCTCATCAGCACTTGAATAAGTTACCATAGGTTTATTTATACAGTATGTAGATTGTACCCGTAAGTATGTAGGCATCGCTAACAAACATCGTAGTCTACTATTTGCATAAGTCTCACTCACTGAGAAAAGTATGTTTGGGTTTGGGCTTCACACACAGTCATGATCTATAAATGAGGTCTGGTGCATACGACGTCGGCGTGCGATCTATAGATCCCTGTCCTCGCATAGCACAGTGATGTTTTGTCTGCTTTTTTCTCGGGAAACCTCCAAGGCAAAAGGCCAGACTATTCGACATTATCAACACGTAAATCAATGTAAATATAGTCTCCCTATTCGTACATCCAATGGGTAAAACCAAATGATGACTAAAGTTAAATTTAGAGATTTTGTTTAAAAACATTAATATGCTAATTAACCCTATTTTGTGTGATAAAATCGCGAATATTTACGATTACATAAATGGTGGGGACGTGAAATGATGGATCGTTTTGCTATAAGGAAAGACGTGTAACACAACACACTGCGTTCTTTCAATCCCCAATGGGGTTATAACAACAAACAGAAAGTATAAAATCTCTATTACGTGCACGATTAAACTGTGTCGCAGGAAAAATACTGATTTCCAAGAAACCCGAGATAGTTGAAAGACAGACACAGACACACCGACATCCAGTCGACTACAAGATACATGATTGACCTCAATACAACTGCCGTAAAGGTGCATCCATCGAGAACTAGTCGCTAAACAACTAGACATTGATTGACTAACACGTTGGTCAAGAGAAGGAATACAGAATTAATTTGTAACCTGCTTATATGGTTATGAAATTGCATTGACAAGTCCGCGACGTTTTCTATCGATGGCAATATCATCATTTATAAGGCTATATTGTATAATAACATAACGTGGAAGTGATTTATGTTGGAAGTCATCAATCGAATTCAAGACACCTACAACAAATTTTTAGCCATTAATACAGAAATTGACATCAACCATATAAAACTTCATTTATTTAAAGCAGCTGTTTACGCCAGTTTACCAACATGACTCATTCATCACTCTTGTCACCTTATCACCTTTTCACCAGTTTTGTATTTTATAATCTAATTTTTTCTTTTGTTTTCTTCATTCATCTTGGGCTTTCAACCATTTTTTTTATGTATATACTTTTGTTATTCAAGTTTTTCTTGCTGTATTTGTTGTAATATTTTAATTTTGAAGAACTACTTGTTCATGTATTTAATTATTTGTATAACGTGTGTGTATTGACTTAAATTTGAAGTCCTACTTGTTCATGTAATTAATAATTTTTTGTAACACGTGTTTGTTTTGTTTTAAATTGTATTTGGATGAGCGTAGCGAGCGTAGCGATCGAAGCAAAGATTCCATTTCACTACACTGGAGAAAAAAATCCGGAATGTTTATCTTTTTTTCTTTTTTTTTCTGTATGTATTTTTGTGTGTTTGTTAACACGATTCCGGCTAAACCGATACTCCAATTACAATGAAATTTTATGGAGGCCTTCGAAATCTCTGAACTTAGAACTGCCACGTTTTTGAGCGCAATCGGAAAATTATTTCTCATTAAAATTGCAACTTGACGATTTTTTTCGAATTTTAAAAAAATTCTTCAGCTTATAATACTTAGGCCTACATGCTTTATCCGATTTTAATGATTTTTTCACATAACCTTAATTTTATAAATTTTATGAATTTTCGTGTAAAATTTGAGCGCAATCGAAAAACTATTTTTTATGAAAATCGAAATTTTACCTTTTTTTTCTTTTTTAAAACAATTCTTTGACTTTATAACACCTACATGCTTTATCCTATTGGAATGATTTTTTCACAGAAACTTAATTTTATGAATATATACATTCGTGTAAAATTTGTGCGCAATCGAATAATTATTTCTCATGAAAATTTCAAAATTACGACTTTTTCCTTTTTTTAAATTACGATTAATTAAAAAAAAATAAAATTTAAGTTAATTTTTTATTTAATTTAATATACCTAGGCCTAATTTAAAAAAATCTTTAACTAAGGAATGATTTTTTCACAGAACAACTGAAAATCCGCATAACACATGGCAGCTCAATGCACCATTTACGCTCATCCAACAACGCGGCGGGACTTAAGCGTTTTCCTTGTTTAAATTGTTTAGTTTTAGTTACCCAACACTTGTGGGGTAATACCTGTTGTTAGAGATAAATAAAATGAAAGGCGTCATCACCTGTGGGTGACATTACAGTTTACTGGTTCAAGTCGACATACTCTTTGGAACTCTAATTAATAATTAAATATGTATTACAAGTTTTTGAATATCTTCATGTAGCCTATTGGCATGTAAACTATAAGAAATGATATGAATATCGCTCATTATTAATTAAGCTGATTGATATTTCGAGCCATCATGGCTGTATCTTCTTCTGGTTCCAACTGAAAACAGCCGATAGATTTCAGCTGTACAAAATGAAGCTGGATGCCTTGAAAATATTTTTAAGTTTGATGGGTAAAAGTTTAACAATAATATCACTTCTCGATTTGGATAGTCGAGAAACACTCCCGTAGGTGGAATTGTTTATATTTGATACAAATCAGAAATTACAAAATCCATCCCGATCGGGATTTTTTTACTTATTATGAAAACAAACCATCTTGTGTATTAAATATACAGACAAATTACTCATTACAAAATAATATTGTTGGCTCGAGCGTTAAGCGCGCGACTCTGATTCGGGAGGACTCGGATTCAAATCCCGTTGACAAAGGCAATCCTAACTGCAGGGTGTTTCGATTCGAGGTTTTCCTCAGTCGACGCGAATGCAAGGGAATCAGTCTTTGAACAGCCCTCGGACATCGCTTCACAATAAATTGTCAGAATTCCAATTTACCTAGTTAGCACCCGAAGAGCACCTATTGAAATCTATTGAAAATTGATATTTTACAACTTTTCATAGAAAATGTCTAGGTGTTATTTATTATTCCTCTTTATTATTCTCTCTAACATGGAAACATTAATGTGCTTTAAATTACTTGGACATATTTTTTAAGTAAGATATAGCCTAATTATTTACAAATCATAATTAACTAACTATAATTTCATACTTATACCACCGTAGGTAGTTGGGTTTGACTAAGGTACCCTAATTCGTTTTCTATCGATTTGTACAATACACCGAGCACACGATAGCCTTTCGTACCTCTACTCCTAACTAAATGTGTATGGTAAATAACTTTTTTTATACAATACATTGTAGTCACTTACCGGTTATGCAGTCAGTAATTTCTTGTCACTAGACCAGAAAAAAATAAATCTTCCCTTCTCCAGACACCTTCGTGCACTACTTGTATTACCTAAAAAGTAAACACCTTCTGAGAAGGCTAACTGTGTTTGTAGTTCGACATGACACTATCTAATGAATCATCAACAGACTCAACTGTCATAAGATGTTATTTTCAGATCCAGACGTAAATGTTTTTTTTAAGAAGCGCGAATGCAACGTGTTGTCCACCGCGAGTTAGGTCTAGCAGAGAATTGAACACTAGCCAAGAAACCAACAGGTTAGAAAATACTAGGTGCGCAGTGCGTAAATGCGGTGTTTTGTACTCGCGCAAATAAAGATTATTATAATATCCCTTTCACTTTTAATGACAGGGATCGAGTGAATGAAGTGTGGATGATCTCTTACGATGGTTAAAACACGGCGCAACTGTGCTGTAAATGAATTTAAATTACGTTTTAAACTGGGGTAAAAAAGTAGGAAGAGCTCATGTGCTGCGCTCTGTCGACGAAAACAAAGCTAACCACGAGCGATCTGTGGGCGAATGATTGCACTAGAACTGCAGGATATTACAGCATGGCCAACGTTAAAACAATAATTATTCCCCGGCAACGGTTTGCTCTACTTTGGGAAATATTAAAACGCTTCATCTAGCAAAATCCCTTTTTGCCCTTGAACTTTTTCCCTCTTTTTGGGAAATTGATTTTGGCCAGTTTGTTTCGGGGAAACCGGCTTACTCCCAAAAAGAGGGGAAACAATTTTTAACTTCATCATAAAACGTGCGTGTCTCCTTACAAAACAGGGGAGAAGCAGCTTTGTCTGAACTTGAAAGTAAAACTGCAATCTTGCTTGACCGGGAAGCCGGTCGCCACCAGGCTGATGAAAAACATGGGCCTTTTAAACGTTTTTGTGATCAACATGGCCACAAGGGCATAGGCCTAGGCCCTAGGCCTTCTCATTGATGGGTTTATGTCTAGGATTTCAAAATACTTAGGCAGGACCCGGGGGCCCGCTAGCTCCAGGTTTTAACCCTTTGGATTGGATACCCCAAAAGGGTTTAACTAAACAAATTTTTTCCCGCTGCCTAGCCCTTTGGTGCCTAGGCCTAAACTCTGGGTAGGCCCCAAACCGGTATTTTATGGTTTGGGAGGTCTAGGCTGGCCTACCCTGCCTATGGTCCTAGCAAGTTTACTGCAAGTGCATGCCACTTGCTGGTAGGACTAGGCCAGTCGGAACTCCTCTGTTAGGAGGTCCAAAATTGGGTCCAAAATCCCTAGATACCCACTGTCCATCAGTTCAATTCATTTGTTTCATTGTTGTTGATGTTACTTGCAAAGTTGCTATTTTAAACAAAAGTCCTTTTTGGTTGAAAGTTCTTTAGATCTAAAATAGCAACGTTAAGAGGTTTTGTATGCAGAGAAGGGGTAGAGAAAAACGTGATGATTTTATTTTGCCCCTCCCCCAACTGAAGCAGTTCCGGCCTATGACATCTTTAGGGCCTATAGGGTAGGCCTAAAGGATGCTCTACAATAGCGCGGCAGTACCTTGTTTACATGGGGGACTGGGTCCAGTACTGTTCTGAAAATTTTGTACGGGCCAAAAAGTCCCTTTCGGTTTTCATGTCGAGTACCCAAATGAACGAAATGACATTGGTCTAGATCGCGCCCCTTTCGGCGAATGCCAAAACTCACTGTTACAAACCCTACTTTCTTCATTTTCGTAAAAACGGGTAGGATTGAAGCCAGGCCTGGCGTGATATCTAATTTTTAAGTTGGGCCCAAGAACAAAGTTAAAAAAAGTACAAAATTTTTAAAAATTATTTATTGACATTTTTAATTAGGTGATGTTTTTCAGTTCGTTCCCTTCAGAAACTGTTTTACATGTGAGTACTCGTACGGTCTTCCGTACGGTCTACTTTTGTCGGACCCAACCAAAGGGGACGGTACGGTTTTTTAAAAGTGTTTACCGGGCCTGAGACAAAAAACCTACCAATACCGACCATTCCCCCTGAAACAAAGGTAATAGCTTCCCGTTGCCGCCGGCAGGGACGGATCCAGGACCTCTGTAAGGGGCTCTTTTAAGCGCAATGTAACTCCGGGGGGGTTTGGGGGGTACACGGCCCCCAAGCTCAGCCCTTTTTTTTGAAGGAAACTTTGTCAAAAACGTGTTTAAATGGCTTTAGAGTGGGTCATATTTAATAATTTTTTTTTATTTTAAAGTCATCATCACTACAAATTTTTTCATTTTAGAATCAAAATTTTCCCTTTTAAATGAGGGGCCCTAGCCCTTAGGGGTACGATTTCCCCCCCGCCCCCCCCCCCCCCCCCTTGGAGCCGCCATTGGTTGCTGGGCCTCGTTCTCAGACTATTGTGCATAGAAAGTCCTTCAGTATCAGTGAGCAAGTTTAAATTAAATTGGGCCTATCCCTAGATCATTCTCATAGGCTAAGCAACCAATAAAGAAGTAGGCCTAGGCTACCTCCTATAGGCCCTCCCTACCCTCCAATTCTTTGTGGCCCAAAATAATAGGTTATCTGTTCCAAGAAAAGTAGGCCTAGAATCATTAAAAACAGATGTCATGGATGGGGATGGTAGGCCATATAGCCCTGCCTACCTACCCTACCTTATCAAAATTTGGATCCGGTTCCAGTCCTTCTGAGGATCCTCAATCGGGCGGGTAGGCCTACCTGAATCCTGAAATGTGGGAAATGCCTAAATTAGGTTATTTCATAGGCTTCTAGTCTACCTAATACATTTGAAGGTTATTATCTACCCCTCCCTCCCCCCCCCCCCCCCCCCCCCCCCCCCCCCCCCCCCCCCCCCGGTAACGTTTTAAAACTTCGGCAATGTGCAACTCGTGTAGTATATTACCGGTACCTATAGTGTAGGCCTACCTATTATTTATACCAATATAATCATCAAACTTAAATGCAAATGTTCCCGGGTACTCAACACATGTGTCGCTCACTCGTCTAACAACGACTTTGGCGTTTCCCTAGTCTAGTTGGCTAAGGCGTCCTTATAGCCGAAATGTGGGAGACGTGGGTTCAATCCTCTGGTCCGGAAAGATTTTGTAATTTCTGGATTGTATTTAAAAAAAAATAAATAAAACATGTTTTGAAATGCATATAACGCAGTGTAGTCCATTAGGCCTATCTGTGACAATACTATGGAAAACATAGCTGCGAAATACGTGTAAATATTGCAAGGTTTACTCAATCTCCGAGCGGAATTTGGGAATACCTTGGGCGTGCAAAATTCGATCCACCGTGGGCACGGCATTTCACCGCCAGACAGATAATAAACAAAAAATATTTTTCCAGAACCAAAACCATTGCCGTTAAAATAATTCCTACACATTGACAGCCTATTTTTCAATTTATTATTTCTTGTAGGTTTAGATCGCAATGGATCTAGCTGATTTTGTTAGCAGTTCTCAGTAAACTCGTACCGGATGTCTGTTAAAAATTTCAGCGCAATCTGTTCAGCGATTCGGCTGATTTTCGACATACAGACCCACAGACTCACAGAATGAGCGCCGTTTGAGTTGAATGGAGACGACTTTGTTCGCTGCGCTCACTCGTTTAATGAATCAGAAAATTTACGACCAATTTTTTTTAGAAAATTTCCATTTTCTTGAATAATTGACATAATCATGGTTTTTAAATTATTATTTGTCAATAACAACTAAGTTGCAAATGTGTTCTAACTTCTAAGATAGCAAAATTGTGCTGGTTGACTGGTTGTGCTGAAAAAATCTAAATTTCAAGCGTCAGCTATTGTCACTTTGTCAGTGCTCGATCTCTGTATATAAGAATTAGGCCCTACGGTACATAGTTTGAAATGCATGAAATGAATAAATTAATTCTTTTTATGAATTTTGATATATTAGGCTACCTAGGTATAAAATATCCTCCTCAGACCCAGCGTCGCCTATGAGAGACACTAAATAGGGCATTAGAAAAAAATTAAATGGTTGATCTAGAGATGCGAGCCAGGCACTACATTAGTTAATTTAGTTGCCAACAGATGGTAACTATAGTTACAAATTGTCCAACTTACAAAAAAAACTAAAACTGAAGCTGTTATCTTCTCCTATTTTTATGAAATTTTATTCAAGATGGCCGTGGAATGGTAATTATGCTGTAATTAATTCTAGTTGCTGTCAAATTGAATGATACAAACATTATTTCAATACTAGAACATTGTGTTAACAAGATGCAATCGGGTTTTTTACTCTGTTGAGAATACAACAATGCCAACAATGCAAATTATTCCTATGTCTCCCATAGGCGACATTGGGTCTCAACTGTTGGAATACTTATAAAACTCAAAATTTCATACTGTTAGTTTTCATTTGTTTTTTCTGAGTAAGAACGGTGATTACACTAGCACAAAGCCATGTATTAAGATAATTAAAATTAAAAACATATTTCATGTTTTTTTTACACTTTTTATCAATAAAATTAATATCAAAACTAAAATTAAATTTTAATTAACATGCCAAGCTTATGTTTTCATAACTTTTAATTTAAATTTAATTAGGCTATCGTCAACTTATAAAATCCATGCTTAGAACAACCATTAACAAAGGAATTTTGTTATTTTTATTTTTTATATTTTTAATTATTGAATTTTTTTAGCTATTTTTATAATTTTTTTTAAATGTGTGAATAACAATAACAGCAATAAAAGAGGATAGACCTACAAATGAAAAGAAGCAAAAATTCATTGAAATTTTAGGGTATTTACTAACAAAACTATATTGTTGTCAAATAATTTGTTTCATATATTTGAGACCCAATGTCGCCTATAGGAGACACAGCGTTTTGGCTAAATGGGTCAAGGGATTTTTGCTCTGTATTTTTTTTATTTTTTTAATTTATTTTTTCAACCAGAAAATGACATTTGATTTTATATATTTGCAAAAAAATTAATTCTGGGTCTGAGGAGGATATAAAGAGGACATCATAATTTTTTTTCTTCCCCAAATTGAATCTTTCCTGAAAATCTACATTAG
This sequence comes from Sweltsa coloradensis, assembly GCA_024449915.1. Classification (NCBI taxonomy): domain Eukaryota; kingdom Metazoa; phylum Arthropoda; class Insecta; order Plecoptera; family Chloroperlidae; genus Sweltsa; species Sweltsa coloradensis. Next base: position 648,755 of record JAMZAV010000039.1, on the reverse strand, counting down.
TAGGCCCACTATGCAATGTGTCCAATAATAATAAATAGCAGGATGAAATAACCTAATTTAGGCCTAGGTATTTCCCGCATTTCAGGATTCAGTACCCCGCCGATTGACGATCCTCAGAAGGACTGGAACCGTATCCAAATAAAATATGTGTGTGTCCAAATAATTTCAATTTAACAATCAATTTACCTGTTCTACTAGTTTCAATTTATAATAATAATAATAGTAGGCTACCTAGACTTTCGGCTAGGTAGGCCTATATGGATCAAGGGCAATCACAATTTTAACCTCAAAATAATCGTAAAGCCCATATTAACAACTATAAACCTTACCTGCATTATTTAAAAGTCTAAATTTTATAATTAGGCCTAAATCTCCCATGTTACCAAGTAGATGGATCTAAGTAGTGTTAAGTAGTAGTAGGAGAAGTCAAGTGTTTAAGATGTCAACTAAAACGTTTTTAAGCGTGGCTAAAGTCACTCAAAATTTCCCCCTTTTTTGCAAAAGTTTCTAGAATAAAATTTTCCCAACAAAAGTAAGCACCACCCTGAAGTTTCCACTGACTATTTTTTTTCATCTTCAGGGTTTAACCAACAACTTAAAAAATAATACTACTGGAACTGCAGTTTGGAGTGGCAGTGGTAGGCTTTACATTTAGTTTTTATATGTACCGTAGGGCTTAGGCCTAGTGTGGGCCTACTTAAATATATTGTCTAAAATATTAAAAAACTGCTAAAGCTATATTATTTTAATAATGGTGGAAAATATTTTGGTCTTTGAAATGTTCTACTACCAGTACATACCTACTGATTTTGGACCAAAGACACACTACTAGCCAAAGTCACCCAATCTTACGGTAGGCCTACCGATATTTATTAGGCCTAAGCCTATTCCTGTTTTCTTTTTAACTTTTAAACTTTGTTTATTTGTCAAGGGTAGGGTTATCTCTGTAGGCCTACCTCAATACAATTGTTGGCCTATGCATGTTAATTATTAGGCTATGTAGCCTACGTACTGTATCCACACGTTGTCATGATTGTGTTTCAGTGTAACAAATCCACCTACAACTAATTGGTGTCATGGGTAAAACAAAAAGTAGAAAGCAACAAAGGAAAGAGCAGGAGGCGAACGACAACCATTCTGACTTTTACTACCGAATATGTAGCAGACCTTCATATGTCTGGACTAAAAACAGACTCCTTAAAACAGTCTGTACGCGACAGCACATTTCTTCCGTATGTACAACATAACCTTTATTTTCATAGTACGGGAACCGACTACGTCCACGTAGGTAGTTTGAACATGGTGTTGGTTTAGTATCATTAGAACTGAAAATATATTATAGGGACCCTGAAATCTCGAGAAATTGATGACTTTTTTCACGAAATTATGCTAAATTAAAAAGCCTATGACTATTTTATTATTAGTAAGTAGGCCTACGGTAGCGAAATAAGGTAACTATAACGTTTTTCTGCTAAATTAAGAGCAAAATCGGGAACTTTTCTCAATAGGGAATTTGTATAAGTTCCCGATATCGGTAAAAGTATGTGCAATATAGATATTCGTCTAAAAATTATATATAACCATTAGGCCCTACCTAATTAAGGGTTTTTAAAGTTAATTGTTCAATATCTATACAGGGTCAAAGTTAGACATTTAAAATTTCCCGCACATTTTATTTTGAAACTGCTGCCTACGTTAGGCCTACCGGCGTTCATGATAAACACGGACGCCTAGATAACGGCAAAATTCCCTCCTTTTACCAAAGTCTTTGGTTCATAGGCCTACATCAATGGCCAACAATAAACAACAGTTGATGTCCTTTTCCAAATATTATAAATTATAATCAACATTGTGTTTTTACTTATTTTCAATTAAAATACAGTTTAAAAAAAGCTTGCGTTGTGATACCTTATACTAAATGTATAAAATAAAATATTAAGCATATAAGAGCAAACTAGATGTAAAAATGTGCTTCTACAGCCAAGATAATCTCCAAAAGCAAGTTATTTGATATATCGTTAATGTACATGATTGGTTGATTCATGATTGGTATCATGAAGGCTGGTGCTGTATGACCCGTTTTTTCCGCCAAAATATGTAGGAAACATAGCCTATGCAATTTCAATTTACGTATAGTTGGCACCATGAACACTGAAAATATTATTATCGAACACGTCTAGCTAATTCCAATTACTAAATTAACTTTATATGACCAAATATTCGTTTATGTAGGTTCCTGATAAGTGTTCATTTTGCTGAAGGGTAGTGATTGCAGTGCTATTTTTACAACAAAATGAAGCCTTTACCTTGGCTTTATATTGGCCTACTGACATTGATTTTTTTTATATGCCTATGCCTACAAAATGAGAACTTTTTCTTTGCTATTTATTTCTCAGGGTCCCTAGTTATGTAGGCCTATGTGGTAACTTCTTAGCTGTTCTTACTTGCTAATGTTTTTGGCTTGTATTACATCACATTGTGTGTGTTGTCTATTGTATTGGGATGTAGGCCTATAGGCCTACCGTAGGGTGTAGGCTACTTATTTTTTCTAGAATTACTAAGAAGGCTAAATGGTGACTTTTTAAATTTCAACATCTTCAACATCCTCACCTGTATCCACACCTTGAAACTTGTAAAATTTGTATTTTCCTTGAGTTTTTGAAATATGGATTTGATTTTGTTGTTTGAATTTGTCGTAAGTACATATGTAGGTACCTATGTACGTTGTATGTACGGTACTAAGGCTATTCGAGGCGATGAGTGGTGATTAAGAAAAAGTAAAAACCCATGCCTTATGCAGGATTCAAACCCACGTCCTCGTAGAGCTATTCTACGATTCAGACCTTCACCATAATTTATGTGCCACCGGCGCACCGCAGACGGCTTTTGAAATAGGGATGTCTCACCCAATATGTGCGGCAAGGACTACTGATCCAACTTTTTTCTTGTTACCTTGGGTCCGCAATGAAATAATCTCATAGCCTATTTCAATGAGATATTAAAGTATTGGAGCCGTTACCTTAAATACCTCCTTTGTAAATCAGTTTTATAACTGAATAGGATAGACGTTAAATAAATAAATAAAATAAAATAAAAATCCCTTCAAATCATAATTAGGCCAACTAATTAGCATTAAGTTTCGTTAATTTTTGAATACTATTTATTATGTGGCAACTTGGATGACATTAATTTTGGTGTGAAAGAACAAGAAGTGGAAGATCACTTTGAATGAACTGATACAGAAGTAGCGCGCAGCAATCATCGGGATAAAGGCAAGGTTTGACCTTAAGCAACCTACTATCCAATTTCAGTTGCATACATATGCGCATAAGGAATGTTGTAATCAATCAGTGTTCTTTTCCGGCTTGATGTTGCTTCTTTCCCATGAATCGTGAGTCATCGTACACTTAAACATACCATAAATGCCTTTTTACTAATAGTACTTTGCAACTGCCAATGATTTTCTGAATCATTTGTCAACCATGACGATCAAATCGAACATTTGGGTAGCCCGGGTATCGATTGCGGGTATGAAATTAAACAATGTGAACTATAGATTCTGCGCCTCATGGACAATGGGAACAAAATTGTGCTGCAATGGATACCGGCCCACTGTGGCATGGTACGAAAAGGCCGACTACCTAGCCAAACAAGGTAGCAAAAAGCAACAAGAAAGTAACATAATAAATGTCACATAAATATCTAAAATCTCACGTAGGCCTACATGCAGCAATGGCATGGCAAGAGAAAGGGCAGAATCAACTGTGGGAAGAGTACACCAAAATGAGGCGGACTGGTAAACGCAAGTGCTACAGTAGAAAAATAGAAACAGCTCAATCCCATCTTCAAACAGGACATAACTTGTTCGGAAAGCACCTCCAAAGATTTGGAATTTTTTAATCTAGTGTCTGTCGGATGTGTGGAGTCGGCAAACAAGACAGGAAACCTCGTTTTGAATGTAGGCCTACATATGTCAAGGTTGAACAGGACAAAATACCAAATGGCATGGATCGGAGTAAACGGGAGTCCTATCTCTACTGGATAACTAGAAAACACATGATGACATGAATGTCAATTGTGGGCATATGAAAAGAAGAAGACATCTCTACTTCCTACACTGTATAACGCACTGTTTAAGATGTAATTCAAAATGTAGCATGTGGATGCTCATGGCTTGATACATACCTAGGTAATGCTTAGTCCGTGAGTGCATACCATCACAAAAATATAGTATCATTTTACTACATGGGTACAACCGTAGGCCTATAGTATTTTCATGCGTAATTTCGAACAGCTACAAAGAACTACCGGGTACCAGGAATGTATAATAAATAGGCCTACTTTAATAATTCTGCCAACAGAAATACTAGATGTTTTAATTGTTTTTTTTTAAATATAGGTACTACTATGTAGGCCTACGTATTTATAAAATTGGATTGGGAAATAACTTGGCCATTGACAACAGCAGCAACTTCTCAATTCTGCCTATATGGAATATGGATGTCTTCCATTTTAAAGAAAATTCATGTTACTGTGAGGCCAAATATTCTAGGCTATTCTTCTCTCCTTTTTATTCTCCCAAGTCTTGCAGTGCCGTGTGCATCAGTATGACGTTGCCATTTGGGTTTACGTACATCTAGACCGATTCTAATGACAACATTTGTTTGCTTTCAGAGATACTAGCAGTCACCACAGGAAGAGAGAGCTTCGTTTGCGACCATCACATTACTCTAGTTCCAAGGTAGGCCTCTAGGTGAATGATGTATAGTTAGTGGGTTTGCATGGGTCTGGTATTCACCTAACAAGCCTGCACTTGAAATGTAAGTGAGGGGCATCCATAAAGTAAAGAAGAAAAAGATTACATTGTCAATTATTTGACTTTCATTTTAGGACCTGGGTCTACCCTCTGAGATTTTTGTTGTGTTCATTGTTTTGGTCTACGGTGGGTAATGTGGAGAAAGATAAAAAATATGGAACACATAGCTCCCATTGAACTTGGTCCCACTAGATGTAGACTCGATAGGGTTTTGTGAAAGTGATATGGACGGATGGGCATTTGTCAATTGGCATCACGATTGTAGCTTGTCTGTTCAGTCAAATGACCATATTATCCAGTAACTAATAAATTATGTAAAGTTTAATTTTGGAACTGTATGCTTAAAGTATGCCCAATAAAGCAACTTCACTTGCAAATATCTTCTGTTGTTAACAGTTTATGAACAAAATCTTGTTTAGAAAGGCCTGTTATTCAAACTTTCCAGCCGTCCTAGCAACAAGGCACATAGGCCATTAGGCCTACATAATAAATTCCAAGATTGTTCCGAATCTGCCTTGTTGATTCTGATGTTGTCCACGGGTGGAATCGTGTCCAGCTTGATTGATTGGATCGGTGTTTCCTACTTAAATATGCCGGTCTCTAGTTGGTCATTGTTTGCTCATCGATGGTATGTCGGGGCCTACAGGGTTGGCTTGGTAGTCTTGAAATTTAATGTTCCTCACTGAAAATCAGTTCTGTAGTTGAGTGGGTACACTCTTTCATTTTTTTTTGCACTGGCTCAATTTTTCATGTTGTCAATTGAAGCTACGCTACTTCTTGATTTGGTTATCCAGGTAAATTCTCCCGTATCGTAGATTAAAGATGTCGGCCTAACTCACTACATTTAGATTGAGGTAAAGTCATTGTAAAAGAGTGTCAGTCAGTCGTTGTTCTCTGTAGGCGTGGATTATAGGCTAAGGCTACCCCAAGTGAGACGCAGGAAGCGAGGTCAGTGCATTTGCAGTGCACGGGCCCACACACAAGGTTACAATGGCTCGGGATTTTTACACGCCAATATCTTCTTTCATAGAATTAGGCCTCTCTCTCACTGTCTCACTTGGGGTAGCCTATAGGTCAAGTAGCCCTAATTGTTTTTGAATGGGTAGTATGTAGGTAATTCTGTGCCCATATCCCACAACTTCTACTGGATTAGATACATAATCGCACTAGCCAAACTCAAAAGCGATGATTCACTGTGTGTCGCCTACATTATAGTAAACACTAAACAGACATGTGACTCGTTGCACTTTAGATTTTGGCTCACGCGATTACCGTACGAATCTAATCCAGTAGAAATTATAGAATAATGTGTCTGGGCATTGTTGAGATAAGTTCCAGAACCATATATCACGTTCAAGTACAGGACTATATCTAGGCCTAATCTAATACAGTTTATTGTTTATTTCCTCAGCAAGAACAACCATTCAAAGGGCTTCCTTACTGTGGGACTGAGCACCGCCAACATCAAATGCCCGTCATGCAAGCCTTTGTAAACGGCGAATGCATCGAGACGTTCACATCCACAAAGAATGGTTCGACCCTTGGAGACTCGGACAAAGAAACAGGAACCCCCTCTGAGACCGGTGAGTCAACAGATCGATTCTCCGGCAACGGAGCATATAACGGGGACATACTACACAAACAAAAACACAACAAGCCCGGCCCAAAGTCCAGAAAGTTAAAAATTAACCGTACCCCAAGTACGGACAGAACCGATCTGGATGGTGTGGCAAATCTATTGACAAACGATTTAGATGTCCAAGAGCGACCTAAAGTTGCCAGAGCTTCACCAGAACCGGACCCCGAACCAATTCCCAATATTCCCGAGTTTGATCCTGAACAAATGATCCCCGAGACTGATCCAGAACAAATAATACCCGATATTACTGAGAATGATCCTAAACAAGTAATCCCCGAGATTGAACCTGAACAAATAATCCCCCAGACTGATCCAGAACAAATAATTCCCAATATTCCTGAGAATGATCCCGAACAAGTAATCCCCGATAATCCCGAGACACTAGCCCCCATCCCAGAAGAGGAAGATGAAGTGCCGGATGTAGGTCAGGAAGGGCCCAAAGAGGTTGACGAGGAAGACAAATGCAGCATCCAGGAATCCGTTGAAGAACATGCCAATGGAATGGATGGTCTGGCCGGCAGCGAGAGCGGAAATGAGGGCATAGTCACCGAACCCGAAGACCATTCATCAATGTCAGTAAACCTATCAGAACCAGACGTTACCATCAGCTTTTTTGACGACAGTGAAGATGATGATAGTCTCTACGCTAGTCGCAGTAACGAAGAGGAAGACGTTCCTACAGAAGATCTGACCAAAGGTGGTCACCCGCTGATTGAATTCCCGGCAGATTCACCGGATAAATCCTCAAAAAAAAATTATTTTGATGATCCCACTGATTCCGAGATGGAGGGCAGTATCGAAACTGATGAGAATATAACCAAAACTGACCCAATTAATGAGTTGCCGGATGTCTCTTCAGAAATATCCTCCAAAATCCTGCACCCGATTGAAAATCCCTCTCGCACCCGAATGATCTTGAAGAGTGCAGCAGAAAAACATTCTGTAGACGAAGAAATTGACTATTCGTTTGGTAGATCTCTGCGATCAATGTCTGGACGTAGAGCCATGAAATCCTCTTCAGGCGAGACCGAGGGGGAAGACTTATCTGTACCTCCATTATGCCCAAACAAGAGTTTCTCGTCAATGTTTCCCTTCGCTTTCGGCAAGCGGAAGGCCGAGGATCCACCGAGTCCGAAGGAACATGAACCAAAACGAGCGAAGCCCGAGGAAGGTGTCGACTCGCTCGGATTCTTTGCCAAACTGACGACGCCGGTCATGAACCGACTCCGCGGAATCAAGGTCGCTATGGCGGATCAAAGTCAAACCGGGGAAGAAGTAAACGGGCACGAGGAGATGGCTGTCGCGATCATCGCTCCTCCCGCCTCCAAGAGATGCGTCCTCATGTAAGATGCCAAAACTTTGTTACCTAAAGGGCAGAACACTTGCTCTGAAACCGAGCCTGTTAGTAGCAAGTGGTTCACGTGATCGACCTTTGAAATGAATCTAGCTAGAGTCTAGTGTAGGGCCTTCCAGTATACAGTAATTTCATTTAATATTGATAATTGTTGTGTTGTTTTACGTATGTTTAGGTTATTTGTCATGTGTTTTGTTTGTAAGAAGTATATATAAATGAACTCAAATTTCCATTATCTAAGAAATTAGATTGTTACAATAGCATACCTGTAGGTGTGGATGAATCAGGATTCAGGACCATTCCATTTTAACAGTCATTTATTAGTATAGTTCGTACCAGATAAGAATGCCACGTGATGTAGGAACTAGGAACTACGAGCAGCCGAGCATGTATGCCAACTTTGACAATTTGCACTAGGGATGGGATAGTGTACACGTGTAAACGTGTACACGTTTTAATGCGATTACACGTTTACTGTTTTTTGCGAAAATAATAAACGTGTGTGCGTGTCCCTATGCTGTGTGCGGCCAGCCGCCGGCCGGGCGGGCCGGCCTTGCCTCACGAGAGAGGAGCGAGCCTGTCTTGATAGCTCTGTCTTCCCGACTGACACGGCGCAGGCGCACTGCGCATAAGGCGTATAGTGAGACAAAGTGCTATCTCTACAGCTCTCCGTGTAGGTCGGACTGAGGCGTCGCGTCTTGCATCATCACACGGAACTCGGGACCTGCGCAGAGACGTACTTACCAGACTCGAGCGCTACCAGCTGACGCGTGAATAGGCGCTACACCAATAAAATAGATCGCGTACTGTAAATCAATTTTTTTTTAGCAAGTGGCAAACATAACAATGTGTACGTGTACACGTGTACACGCGCTGACAGCCAAGAGTGTGCACGTTTAGGAAAGTACACGCATTTGCCCATCCCTAATTTGCACAGATACAAATAGCTCATCTTGTTAGGTACGGTACCTTATTATCTGGTTTTATGTTAAAAGCTGTTATCTAGGGGTGTGCGAGTAGCACATTTTGAATTCGAGTCGAGTATTCCTTTAAATACTCGAGTATCGAGTCGAGTCGAGTATTCATTTCAAAATTTAATTTTTTTATTTAGTCCACTTGGAACACAACAATTTTTCTGTTGTAAACATATAAAAAAACACATCATTGTACTTGTATCAGGCTATTGAGGCCTTCCTGCCCTTTGTGCTGGTCAATTTCAATAAAATTATAATTATACAGTATGTTTTCTATGGTTCCTGGCCCCATAACAATACTGCTGCGATGTTTTAATCCGAAAAAAAAATCCTCCAAATTTGCACTCGCATTATAATATTCGCGGTCTAGGCATAATCTCCAATGCTATTTCAGCATATTTGAATATTCCGCGCCCTTGAATGGTTCCAGCAGAGTCGATAAAGAAGTTACCTAACCTTTTTTATCGACTCTAGTTCTAGCGATGACCGACGGAGCGCGCCACGCGTCGCTCGCGTCATCAAACACTAGCATCAAAGCAAAGATGGAAGATTGAAGGAAGAGACATAAAACATGTCAAACTACGCCAACTACGATTTTAAAATACGTAAAAAGTGCATTTAAATGGAATGTCACTGGCATTCTTTCTTCTCAATAGTTGATCTGAAATATTAGTGATAAAGACGCAACGAAACCAATAAAGGATATTTGTTTTTGACGCCGTGTAGGCCTAGGTTAGGCCTAGGCGTAGTCCTATTCCCGGTTCCCGCATCCAAGTCTCCGTTGTTGTTTATCGTAATAATTTTGAAAGCACGCAGTCTCTAGGGCCAAGGCCTACTTTTTGCCGTCACAGTACACACGTAGTAGGCCTAGGTTGTAATAAGCCTAGGCCCAGGTTTCTGTACGTAGGCCTAGCCCTACTGTGATGATGGTTCTTTTCAGTTTTCATAGGATTTCATATGTTTAAAACTCGACTCGAAAACTTCGAGCCTAAAACCAAACTCGACTCGATGTCGAGTATAAAAAAAAAACTCGGACATTTCGAGTACTCGCACACCCCTACTGTTATCAAAAGATAAAGAAAGACACACACCTACTTGCAGTCAATGACTAACATTATTTATATTAAAACAAATGTGTAATAAATTCACTTCAAAGTGTAATTTTTGTCTCCATTTGGTAGTTGGTATTGATTATATTGTCCCGCACAATTGTTGCCAACCTCAATACTAGTGTTTGGGTGATCATACATTTACGTAATGTGTTGTAATTCTCGCACGACTTTTAATATTCCAGATCATCTAAGTCTTTTTTGAAAATAAGTTATTACATATAAGATAATAAGTTAATTAATAATAAGCATAATGCCAAAATATTGTTGGTTCTAGAGAGCTGTCATGTGTTGTTATTTCCTAACCGGTGGCCACAGTGCAAAGGCGACAGTGTTGTGATCCCTCGGCCATGTCATTCTTATCTGGAACGAACTAAAGTAGGGCCTACTACGTAGTTTTAATGACTGGAATGATTCAATCGTTTGACGTAATTGCGCAATCTGGGGGCTTTTATCATCATTTCATAAAGGCGTTGGTAGCTTGGAAAGATTACTTTGAAGTAGAACTTTACTAATGGTTGGTATGCCTACAAATTATCTTGTACTAGAATTAATTACTTGAATGCATCTCTATGTGTGATGAATAATATTACAAAAAGTAACTGGTCCAATGCATGTTAGATTGTTTTTGGAAGTGCATACAACTTGCCTTGGTTTGTGGTTTGGATTGGCATTGGCATTCATATATTCATGTTACTCATCCTTGATATTATACTCTATGCCATTTTGTTGCCACTGCTTGCAGTTCAAAAGTTTTCTGTTTGCTCACGCCTAACGTTAACCTTTTGACCATAAAAAATGTTCTCTAGATAGGCTGATGAAGGTACATACTGTAAATAAATTACCCTGCTGTGACTTTCTTTTTATAATCGAGTTTGATTTAAACTTCTTTAATCTATGGAGTGTTATGGCAACCTTGCTTTTTATTGGCTTTACTGAAGCTTTGTTGTTTTTAATAGCGTGGAAATGGTTTATGTACGTACTAGATAATGTGTATCATAGGAATGGAGAACCTATCATAATACGTGACCAAAATTTAATTTGTAATTTCTCGTAAACTCTGCATGCACCTGTCTAATTTCCAAGGTAATACTAATATGTAACAATTGTTCAGTTTGTTTTCAGCAAGCTCAGTTATAATAACTAATAAATAACATTGCTTGGTCTTTTCAATCATCTTGATATGTTGGGTAGGCCTATCGACTCCTGCTCATTGAAACGGTATTTTCATCAATTTAAACCAAGTTAATTTCCTTCCACATATCGCACCCTCAGAGGGAAAAGGTAGTAACTCTGAAAAACTGCATATTGAGTGTGATACATCAAAAAATTTGTAATTTTTTGCTTTATTTTAATAGAAAAGAGTTGTATCTCTAGTTCCACTTTTCACCACTAGATGGCTTGTAAATCCTTTTTCTTCTGAATGACCACTAGCTCTTGTTCAGATGGAAAAGGAAGTAACTAAGTTACAACCTTCTATGACTGAACTTATTAAATTGCCAACTAGATCTTGTTCAGAAGGAAAAGGAAGTAACTAAGATACAACCTGTTGTTGGATGTTGTTTACACTCTTACAGGTTGTAAACATAGTGTTCACTGTTCTTCAAGATAGGATCACTCAACATAAAAAGGTAAGAAACATTACTTTGATGATGATAATAATAATAATAATAATAAACAAGACTACCTTGGCTTTTTTGAGGTTAGGTTCTTCAGGGTAGGGCCTATACAAGGTAGGCCTACTATACCCAGGCAGGGATTGGATACAAAATCCCAGGCATAGGTTTTTTTAGCCACCAAATTAGCCCACCAAAACTGCCAGAGTCTCTATGGAAAATTAGACAAAATTACAGTTCTCCTTCAGAGTGAACTTAAAAACACAGATGTTATCAATCAAATTAGAAAAGAGAAGAAAGTTGAATTAGGAACTAGGCCTAGAGGAACTATTACTAATTCAAATTCAATTCTGGAGGGACCAAAGTTAGGGGAAGTCTCAGATGATAAAAATATAAATTCTATAAGCGGAAGCCCACTAAACAAAGGGGACGGGAAGAGTAGGCCTATAAAAAGTTTAATTGTCTTCCATCAAAACATTAGAAGCTTATGTAGTAAAACCGAACAGGTGGAACTTTTTTAGATTCTGTTCCAGAGGTAGTTGACATTCTGTGTTTTGGAGAGCATTGGATGTTACCTTCTCAAGAACATTCAGTTATTATTAATGATTTTACATTAGCTTCATATTTTACCAGACACAGTGCAAAAGGAGGGGGGGTGTGTATCTACAGTAGAAACTCTAGGAATCTAATTATTAAGCCAAGATCCGACATTACATGCAAGTCTGTTGAGAGAGTCCTTGAAGTATGTGGCATTGAAGTTGTTTCTTCCACTCCCATAGTTATTATCACTATTTATCGTCCGCCAGAATTGGGCAATATTAAAAAGTTTATGAACTCATTTGAAGACTTAATTAAGTTAATACGCAGAGAAGGTTCAAAAATTATAATATGTGGTGACATAAACATTGACCTTTTCGGTTGATAGTTGTAACAAAACTAAGTTTGAAAATCTTCTGAGAATTTATAATTTATCGGCCCTAAATTTTGATTACACTAGAGTTACTCATAGTTCAAGCTCAGCCATCGACAATGTGATTTCAAATTTCCTCCATCCACAAGATGTGTCAAATATTATATCTGGGCTATCGATCATAGCGGACAACTAATCTCAGTACCTTGTCCTTTTTCTAGATGGAAGATAGACAAAGCATAAAATCCAAATCTATACTGAAAAGATCATTTAAACCAGAGAACATCCATGAGTTTATATGTGATTTGGCTATCGTAGACTGGTCAAACATTTACAACATTCCAACAGATCAGGTTGATAAAAAATTTAATCTCTTCCTGAACATATATCTCTCACTCTTTGAAACACATTTCCCAAAAAATCATGTCGCCCAAAAGACCATACACACATTTTTAAAGGATGGATTACGGATGAAATTAAAAATGCATGTCGTTTGAAAAGAGATTTATATGTACAAAGCAAAACAGATACCAGTGATGAGTTTAAAAGTTTCTTCAACACATTCAAGAAGGATCTATCTAAACTTATAAAAAAGGCAAAACACGATTTTAATTCAGCATTAATAGAAAACTCAGACAACAGGGTTAAAACAACATGGAATTTGGTTAATTATCTGACAGGTAAACAAGGGAAAGGTAACAGTTCTAGTATAAATGAAATCAAATTAGGAAATGAAGGAATAACTGATAAACATGTGATTGCAGAACAGTTCAATCAGTACTACACTTCAATTGCAGGTGATCTAATAGATCAGAAAACCAATACCAATGAAGAATGTATGATCAATCTACAAAAGGTTACTGATAATAACATCCCAGACTTTGTATTGAGTCTGACTAGTCCTGCTGAAGTAATAGATATAATAAATAACTTAAAATCAAAACATTCAGCAGGGTGGGATGGTGTCTCTAATGTTATTTTAAAATATAGTAGCCATTTTGTTGCGGAACCATTGGCGCATATATGTAATTGCTCCTTCACAGAGGGAATTTTTCCGGAACGGCTTAAATACTCGGTGGTTAAGCCTTTATTTAAAAAAGGGGAAAAGACTGAGATTTCAAATTATAGGCCAGTTGCATTGCTGCCGACATTGTCAAAGGTGTTCGAAAAATTATTTCTTAGCAGACTCCATGTGTTCCTCAATGACAATAATATACTATGCGAGAATCAACATGGGTTCAGAGAGGGACACTCTACCATGACGGCAGCATTCCAACTAATACATGAGATCAATAACGCCTTAGATAAGAAACTAGTGGTTGGATCTATTATGTGCGATCTGTCTAAAGCATTCGATACACTTCACCATTCTATCCTTATTGATAAATTAAAACATTACGGACTAAGGGGTACAGCAGGTTCATGGGTCAGATCCTATCTTACTGACCGAAAGCAACGCGTAGACATTAACAGCAATGGTGTTGAGTGTTCATCAGGTTGGAAACAGGTTAATAGTGGGGTTCCGCAGGGTTCTAATATTGGTCCAGTTTTCTTTAGCCTTTATATCAACGATTTACCACCTTATTTAGCGCGTCTATGCAAAGCAATTCTTTTCGCAGATGATACTACCGTGATAATTACGGCACAGAGCATAGACGAGTTAATTTACAAATTGGAGTTATTCTTAGAGAATTAGAAGCATGGTTCAAAGGCTAACAAATTGAAGCTAAACTGTTCAAAAACCCAAATAATTACCTACCGAGTTAAGGGTCAACATCCACATTTAACAGTAGAGCATAACAACTTATCAATTGATATAGTGGAGGCCTTAAACTGGATTTTAAACTAAAGTGGTCATCTCATATTGAAGACCTGGGCAAGAGACTAAGCTATTCTTGTTTTACAATGAAAGCCTTGTCCACCCAATGTAATTTGGATACAAGGAAAAAAGTTTTTCATGCCAACACTCAGTCTCTGATAAACTATGGGATATTGTTTTGGGGGAACTCAACGAGTGTAAGTAAGATTTTTTGCCTTCAGAAGAGAGCATTGCGGTATATGCTCCATTTAGGCTCTAGAGAATCATGCAGACAGGCTTTTAAGAATGCAAATATATTAACTGTAGCTTGTCTTTATCTGCTTGAGGTTATCATGTTTGTAAATAAATTTCCTAACTTATTTCAATTGAATGCAAATGTCCATAATATAAACACGAGAGGGAAGGGAAAATTGTACCAGACTAGCCATAGATTGAAGCTGCTGGATAATGATCCCGTGAACATGGGAATTAAAGTATATAACAAATTGCCTGAAGAATTACGGAATGTTGGTGTTACAAGCTCTAGGAAGGAGTTTAAGGCTAGGATTAAATCATTCCTTTTGGAACACAGCTTTTATTCAGTAAGTGAATATTTTGAGACTTGTATTGTATAGGACTAGCTTAAGCTAACTATATGTATCAGTACATATGTTGTGTGAACCCAAATATCTTAGTTTTAATTTTAATTTTAATCTAATGACTGATATATTGTATCTACATTGAAACTATTTTAATTGACCAATTGCACTCTTTTATCGAATTGAACTTTGTTAACATTGTAAACTGTTTATGTTGTTGTTTATGTTTGTTTTCTTAACAATTGTACAGATCTTTGACAACTTCAAATACTCGCATGTCTATATGACATGCATATGAGTGAACACTGTAGAAGGCTTACTTAAATAAATAAATAAATAAATAGTAAGATAAACAACACCTAGCTAGTACAATAACGGGCCTTTATCGTGGCTAGGTTATTTGGGCAAATTGGGGCCTAGGTCGATAGGTAGGTGTGTGCGGGAAAGGATTTTTCAGACTCGGGACGGGATCGGGAAATTTTCCGACAACTAAATAAATTAAATGCGGTATCTTTACATCACTTTATCAAGCACAAAAAATGTAGAGGATCACCAAATTAATCACAGTGACTCACAAAATGACTTTAGGCTAGGGCCTAGGTCCCTACTTGTATTTATCTTCGTCCAAACCTAGGGCCTAGGCGTAGCCCTACCCAAAACGAATACTAGCCTAGGCTAGTAATAATTAGGATAGAAAGAATGGCCTATGCTTTAGATTAGCCCATGAAGGTTAGGCCTAGGACCAGGGGAAGAGAGGCCAAATTACAAATTAGCTAGGCCTAGCCTAGTTGTTAGTTGTACCTAGGCCTAGATAGGCTAGGCCTACCTAAACATTAGTGATCCTAGGGTTATGATTGTTATAAATTAAATTTTCTGAATACTGTATTATGAGGTTTTAATTTTGTTCCAGTTCACACAAAAGTGGTTGTAGGCTATGGATTGGTCAATAGAGGCAATGCTGAGGCTCAGAAGTATGGGCATAACCAGCATCATGATTCCGAGCAATTTATGCCCTAATCATTTGGAGGGTGAAGGCCTTAGAAATCAGATCTTTGGTGATGAAGTCGTCGAGGGAGAAGATCTAGACAACATAGATTTGGAGTATGAAACTATGGGTGACGCAGATGAAAATCAGATCATTGGTGATGAAGTAGTCGAGGGAGATGATGTAGACAATGAAGATTTTCAGGATGCAGTTATTGTCGACCACGATGAAAATCAGATTTATGAAGACGTCATCGAGGAACATAATCAAACGCTTGAAGGACAATCAAGAAAGAGATTAAGACATGAAAATGATTGGAAAGACAATAAGAGGAAAAAGCTTGTTAGTTTAGGAGAGGCTCATAGCACAAAAGCCGGTAAAGACATTCAGGCAAGAACAATGAAACCCCCATGTACCATAAAGTGTAGAGAGATGTGCACAACCAAGGTATCATTTCAGCAGCGGGAGGGAATATTTAAAAGTTTCTGGCAACTGGGCTCAATTAATCGGCAACGTGACTTCATTGTTCACAGCATGGAGCAGATTAAACCACAATATGCAAACAAAAAGGAAGGTAGCAAACGCAGCAATAACTTTGCTTATTTCATGACAATAGATTCCATAAGAGAAAAAATTTGCAAGACATTCTTTTTGGCAACTCTGGGAGTCTCAGACAAGATGCTATATTGTGCATGGAAAAAAGTAGATGAAAGTGGATTTGTTCAACCTGACCTTCGAGGAAAACATAATAATCATAGGGTAATAGATGCTGCCATTAAGGATGATATGCGACAGCACATTAGGTCGTTTCCAAACATCGAAAGCCATTATTTAAGGGCACAAACTAAACGGCACTATTTGGACGGAAGTCTTAACATTTCTATCATGTATTCTATGTATGTCAAATTGTGCGAGGATCAGTCCAAATCATTTGGGAAGAAGCATGTGTACGACACCATTTTTAATACAGAGTTTAACTTGGGATTCTTTCAGCCCAAAAAGGACCAATGTGCTGTATGTGAAACATATAAAAATAGTAGTAATGAGCAAAAACTTGTGAACCAAGATGCATATGATTTCCATATTAACAGCAAACAATTGGCTCGAGAGGAAAAAAGGAAGGATGTTGAGGAGGCAAATAGTCTAGGAAATAATAGTATGGTTGTGTGTTGCTATGACTTACAAGCAATTCTTACAACACCAAATGGTGAAATATCCATTTATTATTATAAAAGAAAGCTTTCCGTATACAACTTTACCATCTACGATATATGCGCAAAACAAGGGTATTGCTTTATGTGGCATGAAGCTCTGGCTAATAGAGGTGCAAATGATATTGGTAGCTGTGTACTGCAATATTTATCAAAAAATTGCATTGGGAAAAATGTGGTGTTTTACACAGATAATTGTGTAGGACAAAACAAAAACAAATTCATTTATTGTATGTATCTCTATGCTGTTATGTTCCTTAATGTACAATCTATTACACATAAATTTTTAGTGGTTGGCCACACCCAAAATGAGGGTGACAATATGCATTCAGTAATAGAAAAAGAAAAATCTCGTGTATTGAAAAGTGGGCCTATCTATGTTCCTTCACAATGGGTGACAGTTGTGCGGAGCAGCAAAAGGTCGGGTAATCCCTATACAGTGCAAGAAATGGCCACATCTGACTTTCAGGACATGAAAAAGTTAACCCATGACATCGGTAAAAACTTTGTTACAAATGAAGCCGGGAATAAAGTTCAATGGAACAACATGAAAGTTGTCCAGGTAAGGAAAGATTCTCCGCACAAAATATTCTACAAGTTACAGTTTGATGATAACGAATTTGAAGTAATTGATTTACATCGCCGCCAGAGGGGACGAAGAGGACTTAGTGCAATAACTTTAGAACCTGCGTATACAAGGCCTCCAGGTATAACTGAGTTAAAAAAACGGGATCTCATTTCATTATGTGATGCAAATTTGATTCCGTCAGTCTATCACGACTTTTACAAAAGGCTTAATCAAGCCATTCCTGATGCACTTGAAAGCGAGGAAAGTGACACTGACTGATCAGTCAGTGTCATGTCACAATATCAACAGGAACAGTGTTGGTCATGTTGTAAAGAATGTTTCTCAACTAGTATGTGACTTCCGAGACAGTCGTAGTGTATACCACAGCATACCACAGTTGTCGATCCGAATTGACTGAGTTCGGTTTGAGTTCAATTTGGTTTGACTTGAAGTATATATTATCACAGACATATTATTCGAAGCGATTTTGTCATTCCTATTTCGATTTGACATGAAGTGGTTGTTGTAGTTTAAATAGTTGCTACAGAATTCTACAAATTACACTTGAAAATGCTATGTACACGTATCTTTACCTACAAATATTTAAATACAAAGCCTAAAGTGTACATTAAAGCCACTGAGACTTCATTTATTGGAAATATGTAATATTACTAATAATATACAATGCCTGCTTATTAATGATGTTCACTGAATCAAAATCTCTAAGGCAGTGTTGATTCATATTCAACTGTATATCAAGCAATTTCAAACCGCTTTACTCAAGTCAATCTGCTTTCCGAAGTGGACTGACTTCAATTCAAATCGAGTTCAATAAGCCTTGTATATCAAGAGGTTCAAATCGAATTGAACTCTAATCAAATTCAGTCAATACGGATTAGAGGCTGTGGTGATAAAAGTTTACTTTCTGACTTCTGTTAGTCACTAGTGCATTACAGATCTGCGCTCAACTGGAAATTAAGAGACCCGGGGTCGATTCCTGGCTGAGATGTTTCTTAATTTCTGGATTGTTTTCAATAAAATATTAACGTAATAATAGGAGTGTTTTCGATTTATCTTATCTACAAACTGTAAAATACAAAAATAATTGACAATGTAGTGTAGGCCTACTATTATTTTTACTGGGCCACAAGGTTGCAAGTCTGTGATTGTATTGTACATTTTCAGTAAAATAAGGTTGTAACTAACAAAATTCATTAAAACTTATACTTTCAATGAAAATAATGTCTTAACGAATTACTTTTATTATAGCATTATACTAAATCCTACTTTGACAAAAATTATAGTCTATTTGAAGTATATTCAAATTCATAGGAATTATTATAAACTTCAAATCCACTTAGCTCAGAACTAATGATTTTGAGTTACCACCCTTTCCCTCCGAGGGTGCGATATATGACAGTTCTTTGTTCATCAAAATGAATTTATTAGTTACAAATACTATACAATAAAATTGAAGAATATTATGTATATTTTCCGCCACATAAAATCTTCTGATTGAAGTCGGAAACTTTATATTGTTGAACTGAACTGGGGATGGATTAAATGAATAGTTTTTTCTCTCTTATCTATCTATCTATCTATCTATCTATCTCTCTGATTTGTAAGTTGTTAATACCAACATACCGGTATCTTGTTGAAGTTGTTGTGAGCATGTTACCGGTAATAAGATTTCTGTAGGCAGGCATGAGGCATTTCAACGCCTTGAAACTTATCATTTTCATTTTTCACTGTTTTATTTGTTTGCCAGATTCAACATCATGCATGTGAATGTTCAGTAATGTTTTAGTACAGTATGTTGATGATATCAATCTGAATAGTAGGCCCACTGAATAGAAATCCCAGTCTTTCCAAAGCCATGCGCGGTTGGTACCCATGCTCAGGGCTAGACATATAACATTTTTTAAGTTCCGTTTTCAATTTCTCAATTTCTATGCTTGCCAGCTGCACCGCTGTATTGTGCAACGTCAGGCATGTGCTAAAGGTTCTTCATCCCTGACCTACTACAATGATAACATTTTCTATTATTTCATTTTGCATATGAATGTAATAGTACCTACCGTACCTAGTTATCAGATTGACGTTTGTTATTCTGTTCACTGATTTCTCACGAAATTCAGGGTTGTTAAGTGATTGTTGTGGATTGTTGATACTTGTGATTGATCAACTATCTAATATCAATCTATATTATTGTTTAAAGTGAAAGCTAATAACATTGGCCGTTCAAGGTTAATTTTGAAAGTTTTAGCATTCAAGTTTGTGACTGTTAAGTGTTAATGTTTCATGACAAAAGAAAGACAAATATAGGCTACAGATCCTAGAAATACAAAATACGTAGTACCTAGTTCTTTTTTACTCTACAATCTTTATAGCAATACAATCAGCGATCATTGTTCATCATGTTGTCTCTTATTGAGCTATTATTAGTTATTACACACTATAAATAAATAAATAAAATAAATAAATATAATTTCATATCTGTGAAACTCCTTTATTACTGTAAGAAATCATAAAAGGTACAGTAATTTAATCATGTAGGTAATCCAACAGTTGACAATGTTGATTGTGTATTGTAATTCTCTTTATCTGTGACTTATTGTTTAGCTCATTATTTTTTTCCCAATGAACCACGTTCTGCTGTACATTATACTACATCAGCAGTCCATAAGGATATATGTTTTAGTAATAGTAATTAGCCCTACTAATTAGGCTACCATACAGAGGTTTTTTGAATCATTACCCTGATATTTAAATAGGGTCTAGGTAAGCATTTTAAATTGTCTTTTTTACACGTTTTCTTTTTTTTTTCATCCATACTTTATGATTTCACTCAACAATTTATAGTTCCTTATTGTATGCATAGGCTACATTT
Source organism: Sweltsa coloradensis (assembly GCA_024449915.1). Lineage (NCBI taxonomy): Eukaryota > Metazoa > Arthropoda > Insecta > Plecoptera > Chloroperlidae > Sweltsa > Sweltsa coloradensis. Next base: position 628,286 of record JAMZAV010000039.1, on the reverse strand, counting down.
ATTACTGTAGGCAATAAGCAAGAGGACATCCAATATGTTGTTCTTAATAAAATGCATCTGCATACATTCTTTGATGTGTTATTTTATTTCACCATTGATCATCCTCTCCGTACCTTGGTAAAATATTTCTAACTGCCAAAGTTTTTTTTTGTTTAGTATTTGGATTAAGGAAGCGTCAACCATTAGGTCATAATGCACCACTCTAACCTAGGGGGGGAGGAGGGGCCCATGCTGGTCAGAACCAGCCACGGGTAAGGGGAGGAAAGGGGGGTCCTCACGTCGCGGTCGTCATTGTCTTCGTCTTCGTTCGTGGTGTCATTGTTGTCATCGTCGTCAAGGGAAGGGGACAAGGTCCCCGACGACGATTGCCAGAGCTCGCCTCTATTTTCGGGGAGTAAAATACTACCCTTCATACTAGCTGATGTTTGCGAGGTGGACTTTTTCTCTTGAATCGCCTTTTACGATTAGCAGAGCCATGCTCTGGGCCAATTCTACCCTGGGCCCAGACTGTCGAAGGGTTGCGATTAACCTAACCTAGGAGAAAGTGTGATGAACCCACTCACAGCGGGGAAGGCAAGTGCTGGATAGATCCGGCCAGTGGCAGAACTAGGCGCCCGCTAGTTTAGGGGGCCCCGTTTTAAAAAAACTTAATTAAAAAAACAGTATTTCACCCTGTCTGGAAAATTGTTAAATATTGTTTTTGTTGCTAAAATGACCGTTTTGTGAATCTAGCTGTTTGAAGGTGAAATCTAGCGGATATTTAGAAACTTTAAGCGTCCACTATACAACAACACTCAAAAACCACATTTTTTGGTGTTGCATTCAGGCCACAACTTTTTTCTAAAACTCGCCAAACGCACTCTAAAAATCGGATTTTCTAAATTTTCGTCTGCGGCGCTAATGTTTTTTCCCCGTGCTTGGTTGTTGCTATTTAATACCCCCGGGATGAAAAGCCTAAATTCAACACTGAGCATATTATGTATGTGTGTATCTGTTAGGGGGGATAGAAATTTTGCAGGCAGGCCCATGAAACGAAATTCTGCCACTGGATCCGGCAACAGACGACTCTAACTCACTGCAAACACTATGGGGCGCATTCACTGGGGGTCAGACCCCCATTGTACAAAATCATGTACACAACCCATGAAAGAGCATTTAGGCTTCCTGTAAATAATTTTTGGTTTACACCACTGGTTTTGCACTGTCACAGCAAAATTTAACTACGTATTTGACAATCAAATCATATATTTGTTGGTGGGACACACGGTACCCAAATAAAATCAATTTTTTTCAGTCTACACTTGGTTACAAGAAATGATTAGGTAGTAGTGATTGCCAGGCAATTGGTAATGGAAGGACATACCAATTATTTGTAATTTCTTGATTGTATACACATACGGGAGATTTTCCCAATTAATGAAACTTGGACATACCAACCATTTATTAAGTGTTTTGTTGCTAGGATCCCTAACTAGGAAAACGCCAAAGTCGTTGTTGTACGAGTGAGCCATAACCACATTTACATTTGCAGCTGCAGCATAGCATGCATGCATGCAGCTCTGTACGAGTCATCTTGTCGAGACTTGTCTGCCACTGATCGCTATGCACGTGGATGCGGGCGACACCAAAACAATGAAAATATATCAAATCCCCAACGCCAAAGTATTAAAGCTACCAAGATTCCAAAATATGTGTTTGGGAAGGTCCATACATGAACCCGAGTTCGGCTCGATATGTTCTGCATCCATCTTTTATGCTCCTCAAATAAAATCCAATTTAATAAAGCTCTGCAAAACACGATTTTTTACAGTAATTAATTTTTTTTAAGTTGTCAGGCCAAGATATAATTATGAAATTTTTGTCAGTTGTCAACATTCATAGTAATAACATTGGTGAGAGAGGGTATTTTTTTTTAACGCAAACTTTAAGTTTAAAAAAATAAGTAGTAATTTTGCAAATTTTAATTTTTTGTAGGTTGGATTCCTGCGAATTTTGCTGTCCATGTTAACAGCACTCTATCAATTGGTCCTTGACATTGGTGTGAAATTTCGTCAAAATCGGACGAGTAGTTTGGCCCCTGCACATCGAACACACCACACACATAAACAACAAAGTGCCGAAAACTTGCCATAGAGACTCCGTTCGCTACGCTCACTCGTCCAATAAATAATAATATTGGTTGGGATTTTATTTTATTCAGTTCTATGACTAAGCTAGGAGTTGAAACGGGGGCTTTCTGCCCTGGATACAGATACGAACCAAAATGACCAAAGAGGACAAGCAAGCCACACAAATTAAGTAGACAATGTATACAGGCCTACACTATGGTTATTATTATTATTATTATTATTATTATTATTATTATTATTATTATTATTATTCCAATCTATCCGAGATCTCATTTGGAACAGAAAAGTACCAAAGAAGTGCAAAGTCACCATCTACCAGACTACTTTGTTCCAATACTGACATATGCAGCAGAGACTTGGAATATGACAACAGTGGATGAGAGCCTTGGGCAGGCTGTGGATATGAAGTTTTTGAGAAGCATTGTAGGTAAGACTAGATGGGATCGAATCCGGAATGAGGATATCCGAGATCAAGTAGGCGTGAGGAATTTAATGGAGCGAATTGGAGAGAGAAGATTAAAGTGGTTCGACATGTCAAAAGGATGGAAGAAGCGAGATTACCAAGAAGGATGATGGAATTGGAAATTCCAGGTAGGAGACCAAGGGGTAGACCACGACAACAACGGCAGAATAGTGTGAGAAAGGATGTAGAACAGCAAGGAGGAGACTGGAATGTGGTGGAGGAGAGGAGTGGTGGCAGGACAGAAGATGGAGAGGCCTGTCTTCAATGCCGACCCAACGCAGAGTTGGACGTAGCAACAGATAATGATGATTATTATTTAGTGTCTATCCTATTCGGTTATAGACAGTGTTTTTGATTTAAATCAAATGATTTTTTTAGTAATTGATTTAAATCAAAATAAATGAAGCTCCCATTTTAACAGAATTATTTTTCTTTTTGCCTAAAGAGTACTTACTTCATTTGAATCTACAAGCGCAAGAGGTGACTTATGTAAAGGTTTTCTGAAAAACATGATCTTAAGTGCTTGTAGCCTTGTGGATGGATGGAAATCAAGCTCGGGCCAACTTTTTTGACAATGTTAAATGCCCATTTAAAAATACGCTTGATCGTCAAATCCACCTAATTTCACATACAGTCTGGACCGCTTTTTGACCTTTAATGTTCATTCAAAAAATCTGCATTTTTGGGAGGCTGTTCACAAAGGATGAACGCGTGTCTCTAATCAAAGCCGATTTGGAAATTTCAAATAATTGTCTCTTACACAAAATTGGGAAATTACTATAAATTACCTGTTTGGTGGCATATTTACGGTCAGTTAATAAGAAAGGTGAGCAGTATTTGGAAAATGTGCCTTGATACCATCTATTCCATATTCTTACTTAACATTTTGGTGCAAACCACAACCCGATAGAACAAATGATGGAGCTTCCAAGTGATCCAGACTTTACCTCTGCGTTCTGCGTCAAAGCCAGGTTTTCTCGAGCTTAGATGCTTAAATGCTTGTGGATAGATGCAAATTATTTGAATTGCATGACAACTTGACAGTACTTGACCACACTCTTTCCCCCACTACCAACCATCCCTTATCAACTACCTAACAGTGTTGCCGGTACCCAGTTTAATTCCAACTACCAACTTAAATTTCCTTTAGTCCTATCTATCTGTCTGTCACCATGTGAAACCTTGATTTTATAGTAGGCAACTTTGATGCTATTATTATTAATTATTTTATTAATTATTATATATAATTCACAGTTTACACAGAAATTAAAAAAGTGCCTCCACTGGTGATTGAACCTGGGACATGCATATAGTACATGCAAGGTGCATTCATATCTTCCATTTGCCATAACATTTTTTGTTACCATATTTTGCCATTTTAAAGTTTATTGGCTATTTTTTAAAACACTCGTATTGTTGATTTTAATCGAAAAAATCAAAAAAATCCGATTTAAATTTAAAAAATCACACACCCTGGTTAAAAACTGATTTACAATTAAAGGAGGACAACTTTATAAATCTAATTTCATGGAAGCAACAACAATGCATTAAATTAAAACAACAATTTTGGTAACAAATTCAAAAAGGATTTTAAATGCAATTAATTAACGAATCAATATAAAAAAGAGTGGAACAAAATAAGAAAAAAGGAAGGAAAGGAAAAAAGAAAGAAAAACTTATTTATAGACGATTCCACTCAAACGAATATCAGGAACAGCAAATCAGGGAGTAATCAAACTTTCAATCAAACAATTGGAAAAAGCATTGTTAGAGCAGGTATAGTTCCGAGCTCGAGCCCCAGCCGGGGTAAACTTTTACGACAATTGACTGCTATTAATCAATAACTAGGCTATGTCCATAAGTGGACTTGGCAAACATGCTGATGGTAACTTATATGAATGAATCTGAACATCGACAGCAAGTATTGATTAAATCCAGTAAAATGCTGACTGCAAGTAACATAAATGATCCCAGTAACACGACAGCAAGTATAATGAACAAATCCAGTACCAGTAAGATGCTGACTGCACGTATGTATTGAAAAGAACCCATTAACATGCTGACAGCAATAGTATTGGAATTATTCAGTAGGTAACCAGCTAACATCAATTGTATGGAATGAAACAACATACTGATCCAGCAAATATTGAATGAATCCAGTAACCTGCCGACAGCATGTAGGTATTGGAATGAACCCAGTTAACATTTTGACAGCAAGTATTGGAATTCATCCTGAAACATGTTGACAGCAAGTCTTGGAATGAACCAGTTAACATGTTGACAGCAAGTATTGGAATGAACCCAGTTAACATGTTGACAAGTCTTAATAATCAGTTACAGTTAACAGTAACCCAGTTCTGTGACAGCATGTTTATGCCGTTAAATGTGACGAGCAATATTTTGGGGGGGGGGGGGCGCGATCATGAGATTTTGTCTGACACGCTATCCTGTCTACAACACAATTTTTGCAGTGTTAGCCTGGATGAGGCTCACTGCGTGGGTTCACACGAATGAAGTCCACCTGTCCGCACCCCGAAACCCCTTCCTTCGTCTCCTGATAAGGCCAACTCGTGCATGAACCTTTGATGTCATTAGACTCAAATCTATTGTCTTAAGAACTCAATGTGGTTGGCGTGAGGGAGTTTCACTCCCTGAAACTAATGGCGAGCTCTGGGTCGTCGTCGAGGAACTTTCCCCTTCCCTTTGACTACCTCCTCGACGGCGACGACAATGACAACACGGACGGATAAGGACACAGACGGAGGACCACGACGTGGGGGAACCCCTGCCCTCCCCATATGATTGTGGCTGGTTCTGACCAGCACAGGCCTGTCCACCCCTTGTCCTCCCGCGTCATCCCTTACGTCCCTCCCTTCGTCTCGATTAGCCAAGTTGCATAAATATGAGACGTTAAGCAATATCCAATCAATCAATCAATCTGTCTTGAATGCAACAGTTGTTGTGTTGTGTTGTTGCGACTTGTTGAATGTAGTAATAAACAAACGCTCATTCACAAACTAACCTCAAAATCAATTCTTGCTGCACTTCTGTTTTGGGTAGGCTCCCGATTTCCAGCATCCGCTTATGGGTAACACAACACTTCATCACGATCAAATAGTTTAGCCCACGGTAGGCCTACCTCAGATTCTACTCGATCTAACTATCTACAAACTGTTTGAATAAATCATACATGTCAAACTATTTGACAGCAGTAGGTGCGCGATACAAAATGCAAACATTATACACTGCCCCCTTTATTCGTTTTTTTATTTATCTGTCAAGGTGGCTGTTACGAAAATTAATATGAACGCCATGGAACTTTCGTATTCGTATTCGTACTTTCGTCAGTTTATCTTTAAAATTGTGAATATCCTTAAATATGAATTATGATACCGAAGAGTTGATTATGTCACGTGTTAAACTTGGTATTTCACAGTGGCGGATCCTGGGGCAGTAGGGGCGATCGCCCCCCCCCCCTTTACAGAGGTCCTGCCCCTGGTATGTCACAACCAATGATATCTGTCTGGATTGGCGCTGAAAAGAACAAATCGAAGAAGTTCGTCAAGGTTCAGGCTGGTCATACTTCTTTGGATATGAACAGATTAATCTTACAACCCCTATTTAGAACATTTATTTCAAGGTACAGTTTGCACATAATTACAATTGTTTATACCAGCAATATTTTTTAATTTAGTTTTCTTTCTTTCTTTTCAATTTCATTTAGTTTAAATTTTAGATTTGAACACATTCGATGTACATTACGTACTCTATGTATCATATTATTCATGAGGCTGCCAAGGCATAATAATAGTTTAACATTTAACTGTTGATTAAAATTGGTTACGTAACAGTACAACAGGTAACTCTAACAACACGTTTTGGACGCAATTCACTTTTAATGAATAACTTGAGGGAAACACGATGAAGAGGAAGGAAGCATTGGTACGAATACATTTAACTGGTAGTAAAGTCGCTACTTGCTAAAAGGTTGATTTTTCCATTACTACGTGTGCAAATACAGTCAACTTGTGCATTACGTACTACAACACCATTCATATTAAATGCATTATGTCCATAACAGTGATATTACACCCAAAAGGCTGAATAACCATAGCTTGATATGAGCGTTACACGATAAACATTAACACATATCTTGAATGTCACAACTATTAATGATTTACATAAAAGCAATGCATGACATTGTTGTTACATTGGTTTTAATAGATGCCAAATCCTATTGTTGATGGAATAACAAGCATTTTCTGTTACATGTAGAGATACACAACCATAGATAGGTTGCGGGATATAATAATTTACACTTGTTATTTTATTTGTGTAGGTTAATTTTTAATGCCATGTACAGTATATTATATTATTACTACCGGTACTGTATATTATGGAAATGTATAAATGCTCTAAACAACAGCAAAATTTTCAAACAACACTATCGTATTATAATAATTAAATTTTTCCAATTTTATTAAAACGTTTTCTGAAATCATTCTATGCACAACCTAGTACATAATTCAAAGATGTACATACAACAGATACCTAGAAAGAGGCAAAACTTCTCTTACAGGGTTGATGAGTAAAGACCTATCTTCTCACCAACTTATCTTGTTAGATCCATCTATCACCCTCTCCACCTGGTAATTTCTTAAAATGTTTGACCACATTGTCTTCAAGTCTGGTGATTCCTTGTCTCTGAATAATCGAGTTCTTAATAAGATTAACAATATTCGAGTCAAACATCCGGTTCCAACGATGATTCGTGAAGGTGATCATGAATTTACCAAAATACGTAAATTTATCTATAAATTCTTCCCATGTGAATGTTTTTGACTTTGATAAACTAAAATGAACAAGGAAAATCAGATAGGTAAACCGAGTAAAAGGATCAAATTACTTAAGTTAATTGGTTCGTGTTTCATAGTAATGTGTATGATTCTCGTTATCTATGTGCTCCAACTATGTTTAGTTTAATGTAGTAAAAAGAATCCATTGATGACCTGAAAATTATCTGTGAGCTGACTAGTCATAGTTCACATGATTTTGGAACGAGGTGCACCAAAAGAGCAGAGTTTGAAGTTGAAACAAACACGATACTATATGATCTTAAATCTTAATTCTTCAACGTGATTATCCCAGGTTATTGTATTTTGTTGTGTCTTGGTACCATAATCGTTCCATGTTTTAAATCAATGAGTAAAGGAATTGTAAAATTATTTATAATATTTCAAATTTAAACTGTTGTGCATTAAGACGAGATCATTGTCTAATGAGAAGTCAGATTGTTGGAATTAGTAAACAATCTACATAATAATATTATCTTTATGTATATTCTAGTGTATTGGTTCAGTAACTGATCGCATAACTACTACGCTTGCTTCAGGGTAGAAACTTTGGTTTGATCATTTCATGGTCATTTGTAACTTTGCCTTGTAATAAGCAGTCAGCATTAATCATAAAATATCCCACCTTTAACTTTGTCTCTTATCCATATAATTATCATTCAAATCTATCCAATAGTCTCTTTCTATCCTCTATATAATTTATTCATAATCTATTGAGTCAAAGTTACATCTTACCTATTTAACGTGCTATTAATTAATAATACTTATTTTTGGTTGAGTGTTATCCACTTATTAAATTGATACACCGATTTTTTTTTAGTTTTCATATTTTGATCCAACGATCTTAAGGCTGATAATTATTGTCATACGTTGTTTGAGATATACATTGACTAACATTTTGATTTGCCCATAATGTTTTCATTGATTCACATGAATGAGTGTATACAATATATAACAATATACCACTTATACAAATTCATTGATCATTATTACATAATAATTTAACATTTATATTTTAATAAATAACCCAAAAATATTAGTACATACATAAATCAACATAACCCATCAATACTTTATACATTTTATTAAAAGTGAATGTAATTTTCACAGTCATAAAAGTAATTTTGTTATACATACATCCTTATGTCCATACACCAGTAACTCTACTTATATATTATACTTCAAAACATTTCAAATTCAATCGGTGTGTGTGGTATTCTTTTCCAATGTGTCACAAATATGTTTATATGGATGAACAGTGCTTACTATGTTTCCTCCATGCTAGTGTTTTCACTGCTTGGAGCTCACTGTATGGCTGCTGCACACTCTTATGATTGCTGACACATCATAGTACAGTCAGTTGAACAAGCTTGTTAGCACATTCAAGGAAATATCTGCTCATTATGACACTATATATAAATGATATACAATTAATTAAATATGTGTCCAGATAAGTTTGTAGAATAAAATCATTCATCGTTTACTTGTAACCCGACCTTACAAACATTATTATTTCAAATGGACACATTTGTGGGATCATCTATTTGTTTATTCCTAACATTAAATTATTTCCATTTCATAATCATAATAATACGGTACAGTATTCACCTACTTTTAGTAAAACATTAATCAAGCATGTATGACCTAGGCCTACATCATTTAATTGACAGTTATATTGCCATGTGTTTTGAATTTTAATTGAGTTTTTTTTTATAGATAAGGTGAGATGATTCAAAGCATTCAATATAACATGCTCTTGATCTATGTCAGGTAGTACCGTTAATGTAGCATGGTAAAACATTGTATTATTTGATTTGGGACTACATATTATTACGTATAATATTATTTGATTTGGGAATTATTATTATTATTATTATTATTATTATTATTATTGAGCATCAGAAATGCTTATTTGGGTATGCATTTTCTATTATTATATTAATTATTGTATTTCCATTGACTTTATCAACATAACTGTCTAATTGAATCTGATTCAGATAAGGTTACCTGGGAATGTTTTATATAATGGCCACAATTTTGAAATATATTGCCAAATCCTTAAATTACACAATTGTAATATTTTGTGCACCACATGTGTATCCATTTAAACATCACATTCACAGCTGTTATAGGAAAACAGAGACATTTCTTATTTTGGAGACTAGGAAGTGTTGATGTCATTACTAAGAATTGTACGTAATATATAAACAGCTTGAAGTCAAAGGCTTACCTCTATGCATGAACACAAATGTAACAGGTAACAATACAGGCATACATATTAAAAGAGTGCAAATATTAATTTGCTGTACAACCATGTTTTTAACTCTTTCTTACCTAACGTGGGACGTGCGGTTCACTATTACTCATTTAAAGTCCTCTATTAATAAGGGGAGGATATTCACAATTATTTTCATACACTCTTAGAAAAAGCTCTTCTTCCAACTGAGACTATAACAACTCCACCACAACATTTTTTTAGTACGTTGGTATACGTACTTCATAGTAATAATAGTAGGCTTTAAGTTGAATATGTATGCAATGAGACAAGGGTTTTCTTGAAAATGGGTTGACTATACTTGAAGGTGAAAATCTGGAATGCTTAGTTTGACTAGCAATCTAACAGCAATTCACACTACACCACTCTTCTTTTACCTCATCTGCTCTGTCACTAGTAGTTCATACCGTCCGTACGTCGTCCGTAAAAAGAATAACACCATTATATTATATATATATATATATATATATATATTGTATAAAGCTTTATTAAGCTAACCTAAGTCAGTTTACTCTAGAAATTCAGGTTCCAAATCCTATTTGAGGCAAAATGTATAATATGTATATTTCTCATAATAATTATAAATTTCTTCTGCTTCATTCAAATCAAGAATATAGGGTTCTCGACCAGTAGAGTAATCACTTTTTTATCTTCCCCGATCTGTATTTACATTATCGTTGTAAACATGGTAAGTACATTGTTAAAGCAATACTGACTGGATTGTAAATAGCTATTTGGTTCACAATTGTAAAATTGTTCTAGAGTTTTTTCCGCAGTGACATTGGTTTATACAATTCCAAACGTCAGAAAAAACATCTGCATCTAAGAATGTGGTAGGTACGTACTTATGTTACAGTTTAAATTTGTTCAAAACAATCTTTAATTCATCAATTTTCTCTAGCTGATTTGTTAGCTACTTAATTAACTCTTGCATCAACCGTCTCCTACTGATAAACTACCATAGAAACATGATAAGGTTTGGACCCAGTAATCAAACTATGTTTCTAATTTTAAGAACATAAAACAATATCTAATTAGAAATTAGCCTATTTGCGAATATTGACCAAATTATTACACTATAAAATATTGTAACGTTAGTATTTGTATTAAATACAAAAACGTAAAGCATATTGTGACTTAATATAAGTACTTTTTCCTTTATAATAAGAACAATCAGAGCTAGTAGAGAGCGAGGAGGGGGGGGGGGGAAGGATAAGTTATTTCTAAGATGTTGAATCATTTATAGAGATTCTTAAGAGAAATTGGCTTCCATAGCCTTCTTGAGAAGCATGCGATCACACTCACATACATATCATACACGACATAGCTCATTTAAATAAAACTACGGGCAATACAGTAAACTTCTTCGATACCTTAACAATAATAGCAAGAGTTAAACCGGTCAACATTCTCTAGCAAACTATCCACAGCCTGACTTCAATGGCGCTCGGGGGTCGTGTAGGTACGTCTAGTACTGACTCGGACACTGCTCGGGGTTTAGGTCGCCGAACACGTTCAACTCGTAGAGAGATGCGAACGTGATGAAGAAGACGTACCACATCATCAGGATGACGCCGTACTTCTTGTCCAGTTTCCACCCGTTTAGGTGGGTCGCAACGAGCAAGAAGATGACGGTGGAGAGAAGAGAGAGGGTGGAGTAGGTCAAACCTAGGAAGTAACATCTGATAACTCGTCTGCATTGACAGGGGGGTTATCCAGGAACAATGTCAAGATTCGTGTGGCATTGAGTGTATAGTGTAGCTAGAGACCTCACGCCAAAGTAGAGTGTCCAACTATACTACACTCAATGGTGTGGGCATGACCATCGTATACACAAAACCTATAAACTAGCTGTTAGCAGGGGCAGTAGTATTTCATTAGCGCTTCCAACCAACCAAGATTAATACATAGTAAAGTATACGTAATAAATGCTTGGAAGATAAATTTGTGAACGAATACTGATTAAATCATTAAATACTAATTTTGATACGTTCAACGATTTTACTTTTAAATATTAATTTTGTGTTTTACTGTAGGTACTATTATTTATTGTCCACTACATCTATTTCTATGGCCAACACTAATATTTTCTATAATGACGACGGAATGCCATTTGAGGTTTCAGGAATACCTACATATTTTAGAAGGCATGTATAAAACACCCAAGCTGCTAGCCGGCACTGTATGGTCTTACCTTTGCTGTAGACGTTGACGTGGCTGCCGGGTTTAATGATGGCTGTCTGGAGGAACCAGGGGAGTCCCAGACAGATGAGGATGTCGAACACATTGGAGCCGACTGCATTGGACACGGCCATGTCGCCGTACCCTACACACGGAGCACGATAGAACACATGCACAAACACACAATCATCATGCATGGCCGTCCGAGGGCAACAGAACCAACCATCTTCAATCAAATGGTGGAGGTGCCGGGTCAATGACAATTTTTGTCAAAACCATTTGTTGCGTCCTTCCATCATGAGTTGCTGTGGACGACTGTTATTTAAATGCTTGGAATTTTAAACAAACTTTATTATATGAGATTCAATCAAATGGTAGAGGTGCCGGTTTGGTAACCATGTTTATATAAAATAAAAAAATTGTTGCGACCTAATCTCATCCTCATGAGTTGCAGTGGATGCCTGTTAGTTAAATGCTGTATAGATAAAACAGTTGTAATCTAATCAAGTGGTGGACTCAGCTTGTTCAAGGTAGTTTGTGATTTAGCTGCCACATGCACGCGTGAGCTTACCTTCTTTGACCACAGCTAAACTGGACAGAGCGTCGGGCACGCTCACGCCGGCTGCGACGAAGGTGAGCCCCATCACAGTGTCAGGGATACCCAGGGTTGTACCTGCAAGGAACGATTAGTGTTACAAATAACATTACACACTGAGGTATTATTCTTAAAGTAAAAGAACTTTCAACAAGTTTGAGGAAACGGACCTAAGATGTAGTCAAAGAGATCCAAAACGCATACGAATGAACCTTTAAAGCATTCAAACACCCACGTGACCATGTATTTATTTGTTTAAGCCCATTCGTAAATACCCTGTTACCTGAAAGGAAAAATGGAAATAATCCGTGTTGTAGCCTAGATTCAAAAAACTATTTTGATCTCTGTTATAAAAGTGCTATTGTTGACAAAAACTCTGGTTCTTGCAAATGCAAACTCTAACAAAAATTAAACAATCCAAATCGTTAAAAAAATGAATACAAATTCCATAACTCCTCCACTTATTGAGGTAAGTTTCACTTTTAATAAACTGTTGTTTTTATTGGTCTATTGGGTTTCATTTTTGCATTGGATTATGATATAAGCCTCAGGCTACTGGGAGGCTCAACTACGACTGAAGGTGTCATAAGTAACATTCAGTTGTATTGAAGAATAGGCTATGTGAGAAGATTCAGCCGCACAACACTGTTCTGTCAATGTCATGCATGTGTAACTTTTAATAGTGTATAACTATAAGTCCTATTTTTATGTACATTGTATACACCTTGTGTTTTTCAAGTGGGCAGTAATTAATAAAATAAAAAGTAAAATGAGAATCGTAAAAATATATAATTATAATATGTAATGGAAAAATAATCAAAATGAGTCAATAAGGTTATGAATTATCCATTGTAGGAATTGAACCAGACCTATACAGCTTGAGACAGAAATTATTGGTATTTCCTTACCGATGACTGTGATCATCCACACCATGATGTAAGAATAGAATGAGATCCAGATCATATAGCGCAAGGGAATCCCTTGACCTGAATATGATTTCAAAAGAATGTAGTAAAGACGTCTGAAAAGGCGGTTGAGAGATTGTTTTTCAACTTTTTTGACGAGAATAACCTCAGAATCAACAAAATTGCATTCAAATTGACTGAAAAAAAAATGATTTTTGAGCAGCGGTTTTTGTATATTGTATGTCACATTCATTGTTGCATTGAACTTACCTTCCTCAGCACTTTCTTCTTTCGGTCTATAGTAGTCTTGCGCAGGGGCTACCTGGGCAGGGGGAGGAGGCCGCGGAGGGGGAACTTGACCCCCCTCTCCAAAACCGCCTGCAACATTAAACAAACAAGCCATTGGTTAGATGTTTCTGTTTAAATGAACAATAAGGATCAATAAACAACCGAAATGGGAATTAAACTCAGTCACAGATTGGCAGATTTTAAGACTTTTGGTTTTATTATTCTTAAAGTTTGACATTTTTAAAAACCGAATTAACGGACTGAGGTGTTTTATGTACGATACAAATGTGACGAAAATAAAATCTCCTTAAGAAATTGTGTGTCATTAATTAGTTTGTATTTCCGTAATTACTCACATGATAGAATTACAACTTGTGTTTGTTTAACCATAGTTGAAATCGCTTCACGTCATCTCTTGCCATTTCGCACGTGGATAAAAAGAAAAGATTCTACCCCAAAATACAGCAGAAGGTGTAAACTGGATGTTTATCTCATCTACTGTGGGAATATGGCCAAGTGCAAACGAAATAAATTGATAACAAAATTTTAAATAATTCCCACAGAGGGTATATAAATCTTATCAATAGTAAACCATCATAACGCAGTGAGGTAAGGGGAGGGGGACATGCCCGATAACATCGGACTCTTTGTAGGGCTTATGAGTCTCATGTCGCTAAGCAACGCAGGTTGAATATTACGTTATCATTCCATGATATTCTATTGAGAGTAATACTAAAGTCTAACGTTCGCGGCTTTCCTCATTTGATACTATCAGATCTGCTAAGAAAAGTTCATTATTAATTCATTGTTTTGTTACATGTTGCAAGACTTTTCTTATTCAATCACTATTCTTCGGAGAATCAAAATAATAAATCATAATTTATACATTTTCTTATGAAAAAAATGTATGTTTATACTATTTTTTTTTTTAAATTGGAATTTTAACAAAAACTTCTGTAATGTGACTACATGCTGTCAGACACTTCACAGCTTCAAAATAAGTCAGCCATTACGAGTGCTTATCATTGTTGGCTAGTATGTCAGTCATACTTTTCCACACGTGCAATATTTTAAGAATCATTGAAGGTAGAAAAAAACAAGAATGAAAGTAGCTCAAAACGGCATCGACTGTTGGGCAAACATCAATAATCTGCTAGAGATTTGCTTCAGATTTGCTAGAAACAACATGATAGGTTTGAGAGTAGCTGCGGTCGCACATCGCAAAGTGTTGATTACGGTATTCTGGTAAATCTACTTTGAACGTAATACTTTGCATGACGTTCATTATACCTTACTAATAATCTTAATACCCCAAACGAAGTGTGTTAATAGTACTAGGCCGCTTAGCTAACGCTTTTTCCATTCGCGTTAATGGATGAGCTTTTATGGTTGATTATCGGCCCAAATATCACGAAAATATCGTATTAAAAATCGGGAAAATACTGTTGTAGAGTTGGCAAGGCGTGATTACCCTGTTCGGTGGCGAAGTTGAGCGCCTTCTCGGAGTTGGGAGTGGCGGTGGTTGTGGTGTAACTCGGCCTCCTGGACTTGTCCTCCTCGAGATGACGATAGGACACAAGTCCAGTCTGCTCCTCGGGCGCCGGTTTCTTGCAGGGCACGGGGAGGGTCTGAGCCCAGGCCTCCAGACGAGGGTTGAAGTGCAGGGTGACGCAGTAGACCACGTACAGGAACAACATGAACAGAGACTCGCACCTAGGACATGAGAAAACAGAAGTGCAGGGTGACGCAGTAGACCACGTACAGGAACAACATGAACAGAGACTCACACCTAGAAAGAACATGAGAAAACAGAATTTAGACAGTTATATTATCAAACTGGAATTGGTTTGATGCTTCTTTAATTAATACTCCTTCACCCCAACTCTCCACAAAGTTCTGTAACTGAGCACGATAGACCATAAAAACTAATGTTTTGTGTTTATTTATTTAGTGAGCGGTAGTAACATCAACAACCCCAAGCAATGATTGCAATAAAAATTTGCAGAGGCGTCTCATCCGCACCGCACATCATCTTCCCCCTTTTGCTTTTTTTGTTATAAGCTGCACAGCATAGTAGACACCTTCTTAAACCGTCCTTCAAAAACGTATAAGGAGATATTTACACATACATTATCTACATTAGGGAAACGCCAAAGTCGTTGTTTGACGAGTAGTGAGCATGTGTTGAGTACCCGGTAACATACTTTTCTTCCCCCTTCCTTAGGCCTATCTATAAAGCCTATGTTAGGCTACAGTTGCGCGTTATGGCCTTACAGTTGACGCGCCCTTATACCAACTAAACTTAAAAACTATTATTTAATACACAATATAATAATCAATTTTAAATGCAAATGTTCCCGGGTTCTCAACACATGACTCGCTCACTCGTCCCAACAACGACTTTGGCGTTTCCTAGTCTAGATGGCTAAGGCGCCTTATACCCAAAATGTGGGAGACCTGGGTTCAAACCCCGGTCGGAAAAGATTTTTTAATTTCTGGATTGTATTTTTTAAATTATTTAACATGTTTTTAAATGCATAACGCAGTGTAGTCCATCATCTGTGGCAATACTATGGAAAACATAGCCAGTACGAAATACGTGAAAATATTGCAAGGTTTACTCAATCTACGAGCGGAATTTGGGGGTACCTTGACGTCCAACATTCGATTAACCTTGGACACGGCATTTCACAGCCAGGTAATAACAAACAAAAAATATCATATCAAATGAAAACCATTGTCGTTAAAATAATTCCTATACATTTCAACGTATTTTTCAGTTTTTTATTTCTTGCAGGTTTAAATCGCAACAGATTGTGCTCATTTTGTTAGCAGTTCTCAGTTACCTGGTCACGGATGTCTGTTTAAAATTTCAGCTCAGTCTATTTGGCCGTTCGGCCGTATGGGACTGGACAGACAGACAGACATTTAACATTTAACATTTAACATACAGAATTAATCACGACCAAGGACCGATCGAGTAGCGTTGTAGACTACGTTCGCTGCGCTCACTCGTTTAATTATACATCTAAAATACATTGTTCTGTACGAAAAAAGTGCCAAGGTTTAAATGTCTACATGGGCCATGTCTTAAATCGTTTAAATGTATCAATCATCAATTAATCATTTCGTTTTGTTCTCAAATCCTTTCAACCTCCAATCTCAGCGAGGCTCCCCAAAATACACCCTTCTCCTGTCCGTCCGTGTCCGTGTGTCACGTCTTACGATAAAAACTAAACGTGACGTCCGAATAACATGTGTTTTGTTGACATTGCCCTTCTACGAGGATGATATAAAATAGTGTGGTGACCCTGGGGGTAGGGGCGTGACTACCTGCCCCCCCCCCCCCCCAATATTCAAATATCCAGGTGCCCGGCACCTCCACCATAAATTAAGTCTTAGAACAAGCAAGGAACAATACGTTAGGCTTGGCTCCCTGTTTTGGAAACTCCCGTTCAAATTGAATCAACATAATATGATTCTTGACTATCTGCATGATAAGTCTACCTCAATTATTTATTTCCGTTCACTGTTCTTTAATGTACCTCCATTGGTTGAGTTCTTGACAATGATGTAGTGTGACTACTTGTCTAAATTGTTGCGTTATGCAAAGCAAGAGAAGTGGTGTTTGTTTGAATGGAGTTTACGCCTAATATTTATGCAAATAGCTGCCTAATTGAATCACATTGTCGTGCTATTAAATTATACAGCAATTTATATTCCACGACATAACAACGTGTCATTAAACGATTATGAGCTACGATGTAAATGTCTAAATACTATTTATGTCACAGGCATTGTTGTTGTGCGAATTAGATAATAAGTCGAATGGAGGTAGTTGGTAACAAACTGAAAGTTGCAGGGGTTCTACAGTTTTCATCGCTGTATGATTAATGTTCTTTTCCAAGTAGATTGCCTGATAAACCATTTAGACTTTGGTTGTATTGATGAAAAGTTTTCTACTGGTATAACAAACCACTATATACTGCTGCATTACCGACAGTGCTCGAGCGCTAAGCGCGACTGTGATTAGGGAAGTCCAGGATTCGAATTCCGTCGTGATCGTGACCGGCAATCCTGACTGAAGTTTTTCCTATGTTTTCCTCAGTCGCAAGGGTTGAGTTCTCTTAAACAGACCTCTGACATCCCGCCACAAATGTCTTATCCGCAACATACCTAGTTCACCTGAAGAGGTGCATGCATTCCACTCTATGTTTAACTCGGTAAAATGTTTATAACATTTTATACTGTATTACGGGTAATCCAATAGGGGTCAAAAAGGGGTCTGAATAGCGTCGACTGGAATAACGTCGACCACCTCGCTTGTACAGGCCTTGCACAACGAATGGTTGGGATGTACTTAAATGTAGTTCATTGTTGTGTCGCTGCATCTATGTATAGATTTATTTAGTTGTCCTCCTTTGTAAATCAGTTTTTATAACTGAATAGGTGATACGTTAAATAAATAAGTAAATAAAAAAAGGAAGGTTAGGCCTATGAGGAACAAAGAAAGTACACTACACTCGAGGTGGTTGACGTCGTTCCAGTCGACGCTATTCAGGCGAATGCTTGTGTGTGCATGATGCATGACCTCGTAAGTGGGTTACAATAAACCCTATGACGTTTATGATGTATTATGTTCATCTCCTCACCAAGTGATGATCTCGTCATAGATGGTGAACAACATGGCGAGAATAGCGACCGAGTAGAAGAAGCAATCTCGACACAGCGGCCACCAGTTCAGGTAGCACACGGTGCCAGCACACAGCGCGCACACGGCCACCACGAACATGATGTTGAACACCGCAGAGCCGATCACGCCTGTAACACACAAGGACAGATTAAACTTTGATTAAACTATGTAGGCGGAGGGACAACTACCCTATCCATAGGTGGAGGGACAACAAGTGCATAGTTCGGGGTGTGTTGTAGAGGCCCCTGGCATAAAGGAGGTCCCGGGTCGCAGAGCCCCAAAAAAGTTTTCAAAATCAGTCATTTTCATGAGCCTATCAGGTTTCCGTAAATCCACAGCTATCTGATAAGTGACAAGGTAAAAGTTACAGTATTTAAAATAACAGCTTGGGATTAAAAGATTCTTTAAGCAAGATGACTATAACCGAAGGTGAACACTATAATAGTTTGGTATTATTTTACTGAGACGAGCCAACGACCTGATAGCAGATATACCAAGTTCAACATTAGATAAGCCTACACTGAAAGACTTGAGATTTCGGGAACAATTTTTATAAACATATATAAATAATTTGGGGGGGGGGGGGAGAGAGAAAATGTGCAGAAAATATTAATGCAGTCTGACCGTCAACTGTAGACTCCAAGGGGCTAATAAATTAAGACTTTATATGCATCATTTCATGTTACTGAGTCGAAAAGAACTTCCGACAGAAATCAACCCCTGGTTGTTGCCCTACCTGAGATGCCGATATCGTCCTTGGCGAAGAACACCCCTATGACGACAGTGGCCAGCTCTGGAGCCGAGGAGCCAGCCGCCATGAAGGTAGCCCCCGCCACGTCGGGAGTCAGCTTCAGTTCTGGAACACAGGGGGTGGGGGTGGGGGGGGGGGGGGGGGGGGCGTAGAGTTAGTCTTCAATTTAAAATACAAGGATGTATTTAAAAATTCTAAAGTAATATTTTAAAATTTAATTTAATTGTAAATTCAAACAAAAACGTGACCTAAAAATGTATGTACCTAACCTATAAATAAAAATAAGATTTGCGGTGAGCGGTGAAGCGTTTTTCATGTCAATCATATTCATGCGATCGCGCTTATCGAGACATTGAAATTTGAATTTGAATATTTAAATAACTATTCAAGAATAACAAATACACAAATTTATCGATTTTCTAATCTTAAAAGTATAATTTAACATGTAAATTCAATAAATTGATAAATACTTACAAAGTATATTCAATCCATAAAAATATTATGTAAAAAACTAATATACGTCTACAAGACAAAATGTACATCAAAGTGTAAATTATGTAAATAAATAAAATTTTGAGTTGCGAGTAGCGAGTTCACCTTCGCATATCCTGTTGAGAGAGGCGACGAAGTAGTCGTCACAGACGATGGCCAGACCTAGGAATGTGTAGATGGCGACCACGAGGTGGATGATGAGTCCTCCATGGCTCCTGGCGTAGGGGCCCAGGGGCTGGGGGAACTGCTGGATCGCGGGGGGTGTGCAGTTCTCCCGCTTGGGGCGCCGTGGGGTGGGGGGCTTTAGTGGAGTGCAGGCTCGCCGGGGTCGTAGACACATCCTGAAACCAGGAGGAAATAAATCCGGGTATAGATTTGATAATTATTAACTCAAAGTAATATCACAACTCAGCTACCCCATTGCGTCTTTATCAAAACCCCGAAAGTTTATTTTAGATGCTCAGAGGATTTGCACTGTCGGGAAATTGAACTAAATTTTGGGGTTTTGAACTTATTTTAAATTATTTTTCGGGATTTTGTACTAACACCAATCCATTTCTCGACTTGATTATCCGTGGCCAGTTGGAATTGATAATATTTAAAACCATCGAGAAATTTAAACCTCAACTTTATCGTGAACTGAACCTTGGTCTCCCGCTTGCTGGGAGAACGACTGGCTTGACAAGAGTGGTTAAGACGTTTGCCCGGCAAGTAAAAGACACGGGTTCAATCCCGGATTATATTTTATTTTTGTATTTCTTCTGATATTTATAACAGTGGGTTAAACCGTGTATATTTTATATTGTTTTATATTATATTATCTCAATAGAACAACTTGAGTGACAGCAGAGGATGGCAGGGTGGGTAGAACTTTCACAAAACTTTTATTTATCAACAAACATTAAACTAAAGCAAAAGTAAACGATGGTAGAGCTGTTTTAGTTGGAGAGTGTGTGTGAGAGAGATGGGTAGGGGTGGGGTGGTTGGGGGGGGGGGAGATTTATTAATGATTATAGTTTTTATTTTGAGGGTAGAGTATTTAAATTGCACAATTACATTGTGGGTAGAATATGTAACACGCGACAAATACATAAAAAGGTATTAAATCGATAAACAGTTTTTTTTTAAATTACAAAAGTCGATTATAAATTAATGGAAATCATTCTTTGGTTGTTCTCAAAATCTTAGCAATCTAAGTTCAGAGGTTTTTAAAGTTTACTGCAAGTTTCATCAAGATTGGAGTAGCCAGTTGTCCAATACATAGTTCAGAAAGGCAGAAAAATCGATCAACAGGTTTTTGTTAAGTTGATTAAAAAATATTTCTTTGGCTGTGTCCGAAGTCGTAAGTTGAAGGTTTCTTGTAAGTTTCATCAAAATTGGAGTAGTCCGGTAGAGAGCGAACAAGAATACATGAGCTATTTTTTACAAGATAGGCTATACACGAAAATTAATGGAGTTTTCTCTTGTTCGCCGAGGTAAGAAGAACAAACTACATACCTTGACGTGCGGATGTGAGACTGTGGATGTTGTGGTTGTTGTAGAGGTTGTTGCTGTTGTGCTGAGTGAGGCCACGTGGATTAGAGCATAGAAGAGGACCAGGCCGCAATACAGCGGCCATTTCTCCCGGCGAGATCTCCGCATAACTGCCTGAAAAAACAACAACAACAATTGTTAGGTTTATTTATTAAATATACTTGTGGGTAAAATGTACAATGGCACGGCACGACACGACACAATAAATTATACATGTATATTGTACTCATTCATAATTATATTCACGATTCAAAAACTATGCAAATAGCGCGCTGAACAGTGAATCCTTGCTGCACCTTTAGTAAGATTGTTGACAGGTTCATAATGTTATCGGGTCAGCTGAAGCACTCTTGTCATGAACCAATAACAAAATACCAAATTTAGTATTGACATACTACATTGCGCTATTACGCGCGTAACTTTATCTGGCATGTCAATAAGTTAGTTCTTTCATAGAGTACTGCGGTATATAGTCGGACTACCTGTCAACCCTAGCAAAGGTGCGTGAGTGGTTTAATTTCCGCGATGTTTACATGATGGTACCGCTTTTCGTAATGGCATTTTCGCAAATTGTTTTCAAACAAATAATGTGTTGTAAAATCTATAGCCTTTTTTGATAATCAAACTAAGAATATTTGGGAATACAATAAATTGAAACGTAAATCGAATAGATGATTTTCTGAGACATCAGCGCCATGTATATCGAGCAAAGCATTAAGGGAGCAAGGGGGTTAACAAAAGTTGGCTCGGGTGTGTGGATCGACGCAGTGCCTCTACACACCCATCCATTGCAAGCTCTACTATTTAGGCCAAATGCCAATCAAATAAGTCCTATCTAAAAAGTAATATTACTTACATTTTAAACAAAGAACTGAAGGATATGGATTAAGAGTTTGAATCTTAAACTGAACAACCAAAGTCTACTACGTTTCGGCGAACCAGTAAACATCGCGGATTAACGTTTGACGTTTGACGTGACGTAGCCTGTCAAAGTTATGTTTCAACAGTTGAAATATTGAACAGTTGACAGGTAAACATCATCAGTATATGCCACTGCCGCCTGAATGAATATTTCATCAGGTGGACACAGAGGGTCGGAAGGTTACTGGTTCGATACCCTCAACCAGCACGAATAACAAAAACGAACATGATTGGATGAGCGTAGCGAGCGTAGCGAGTGGAGCGAAGACTTCAATTTCACTGACCCCCCAAAATATTTAGCTCGGGTGTTTTTTTTTTGTTTTGTTTTTCCGTCTGTTTGTTCGCTCGATTCCGGGCAAACGGCATATGCGATCTTGATGAAAATTGGAGGGGACCTTCGTTTTCTCTGAAACTTAGAGGTGTATTGTTTTTGGGTACAATCGAAAAAATATTTCTCATGAATATCGTACTTTTACGATTTTTTTCGATTTTTTTTTAGTGCGATATTTTCGTGACATTTGGTCCGATTCTGACCAAACGGGTTGGGCTACAACGTTCATATTTCACATGGACATTAAAGTTATGGTGATGTAGTAGTAGTTTTTGAAAGAAAAAGTTGAAAAAGTTAGCCAGAAATTCATAGAAATAAAGGTTTTAATATAAGTTTTTCAATTTTTAGTGCGATATTTTCGTCCCATTCGGGCCGATTCTGACCAAACGGGTGGGGCTACAACGTTCAGATTTCACATGGACATTAAGGTTATGGTGATGTAGTACCTTTTGAAAGAAAAATTGAAAAAGTTAGCCAGAATCCACAGAAATAAAGGTTTTAATATGAGTTTATTGAGGTTTATAATACCAATTAACACGTAACAATAGAAACTTGACAACAATCACCTACAATGCATTCAAAAAGCACTTGCAAAGGAAAAGTGCAAACAAACGCAAAAAACGCAAACAAAAAAAAATACAAAAAAACGCTCATCCATCAACGCGGCGGGACTTTAGCGTTTTTCCTAGTATATTCAATGTATTTTCAATCGATATTTTTCTGCCTAGATTGTCTGGTTGCCGCCCACTGGTGGAGTTTGCAACTTGAGGTGTCCTGTATCATTGCTGTGATCAGTTTTTGACTTGAATAATTTTAAACAATTATATATCTGGTATAATTATATATTAGAGTCAAGATCTTTTGTACTAAATTGTTATCAAGATTTGAACACAAAAATGAAGATTGAACACAAGAATGAAGATTCGCTTTCGGTGGTTTCTTCCGCGAATTATTGATTACTCCCTGATTCGCTGTTCCTGATTTTTGGCAAACCTTATAATCGTTTGAGTGTGATCGTCTAATAAATCAGTTTTTTTCTTTTCGTTTTTTTATGATTTTTTTTCTTCTTTCTTTCTTTCTTTCTTTCTTTCTTTCTTTTCTTTCTTTCTCTCTTTGTATTTATTTTTTCTTTCTTTCTTTCTTTCTTTCTTTCTTTCTCTCTTTGTATTTATTTTTCTTTTCTTTTCTTTTTTCTTTTCTTTTCATTCCCCACCCTTTTCATTCATTAATTGCATTTAATATTCTTTTTATTTGTTACCAAAATTGTTGAGTTTTAATGCATTGTTGTTGTAATATTACTATTTCAAATATTTACTTAAAATATGTAGTTCATTGTTGTGTCTAGTCTGCATCTATGTTATTAGATTTTATTTAGTTGTCCTCCTTTGTAAATCAGTTTTTATAACTGAATAGGACCGACGTTAAATAAATAAAAAATAAAATAACATACTTTTTTAATTATATTATCCTCAGACAAGGATGCCACCGAATGTTTTTGGTGACTAGCCCTCAGAAAGTTGGAATATGTGTATATATATACTTGGCACCCCCACCAAGAAGATTTGAGCGAAGGAACAAACCTGTGGTGATTTTTAAAAGTGTTAAGTCCATTTCATTCCCAAAAACGAGTTAAGTACATGAAGATTCTTGATTTTAAATCTAGATTGTTATGGAAAACCGGTATAAATCAAATTCAATCTCTATAACAGAGCAATTCGGTACAATCCACTTGTTGAAACATATTATATGTATATGATTCGGAAAAACGGTACAACTAGACTTGTACCGTTTTACCCATGCTTAACTTATATGTCTGTTTCGTTTGTTTGCAATGCGTGTTTCGGAAAAGTGGTATAATTTTTCATTTTATTTTCATCTCCTGAACAATTTCATAAAAATGACTTACCACTTTTCTAAATCCCCACAGAAACGTGGTATTAAAACAGTAAGCATAGCTCCATGTTAGAGAACTCTTACACCCTTGCATGTACTAAACATGTTTGATGTGCGCACTTTGGTGGAAATGCTCAAGAGCTATCTTATAGAACTAAAGACAATCTTTGAACAAACCTCAATCAATAAATTATTGACTACAACAGAGTCGTTATTAAATTTCACTAAGACTTTTCTTTGTAATAATATTGATTGTTATTTGAAGTCCTCGTATAGAACCGCGCTGGAGTTGTTGGGGAGAGTTTGACGAAATGTGGTTTGAGCCTCTCTACTCTTCTTGTTTGAGCTTTGAACTACGTGTTTCAAGAAGATGGCTCCAGCTTTATTTAGTTGCTTCTACGTCACGTTCTCCTACGAGAACACTATCGATTGTGTTTAATATTAATAAAGTTGGCTCGCTGAACTGGAATGTTCAAAGAAGACCCTTAAAGGCAAAGACTATGCCAATATTAAAACAAGCGATTTCAACAGTTTTCGAGAAAGCTAAACTACGCAGAAACAAACGAGAAACACAAGCTTGATTAGGTTTAAGAACAGGCAAAACATGTACGTGAAATGAGTATTACTTACATTTTTCCACGTTAAATTTCTTATGAGATTTTCTACAGAAATCTGAATACAAAATTAGAATTTAAAAAAAAATCGCGTTTATATCTTCTTACAAATTTCTATACGAATTTGAGCGTTATATAGATTTTTAACAAAAGTGTTGTGGCCCAAGATAAAACTGGACATGTCTTCCGATAAGCATGCGTATTTTCGCTGACATTGCCCTTGAACAAGGATAAAACATATAATATTTGTGTTTGTCCAGCCGACTGGGATAGCTTCACCCAACAGTGGGATAAACTTACCCGGCACCTCCACCAAATCCGATTTTTGAACGTTATAACAAAACATTGTTTTATTTTATTTTTGTATCCTTTTTCGAGAATCTGTTGTTTATGAAGCTTCGCTCCCTATTTTGTTTACTTAGGTACCCGTATGATTGTTTTTATTTTAATCTTCTGTCTATAACAAAAAAAATAGGATCAGTTTCAAACATTCACATAGGCCTGCTTTAGATAAAATCATTGAGTTTAAATAAATAAAAAAATTTAAATTGTATTTAGAGTCTACCCACTCAGTTATATAACTGATTTTCAGTGGGGGGATTTCAGACAGTTCTTGTCATACTGCTCCTAAAATGTCACGTACTTCGTTGCCATTCCCGTCTTTATAAGCAAATGTACCCAGACATTCGGTTACAAGTCCCATCATTATTAGGTCTACCTCACGTGGTTCTGCCAGACTCGAACTTCTGAAGATGACGATTGACGAAGCGATACTCGTAACCGGTAATCCTTACTGAGGTTTTGCCATAATTAATAGACCTTGGACTATCCCTTTCAACTATTCTGCTGGAGAGTGGCATTCAAATTGTTCCTGGGCAAAGTTGATCATTGTCTATCGTTTATAAACAAGCAAGACTCAAACTAAAGACATCAACTTACCGCTATTATACCACGTTCAAATACCGTTGACGGAAGTGCCTGGCACATAAATATTCCAAGGAGGGCTAGCCCTGCTCTACTAAACAAAAAATGTTTTCAAAAACGTCTATCCTTCTTAAAAAAAATTCATGCCAACAAACGTCATGTTTGTTTTTTAACGAGAGACGTCACAAACGGATGTACTGACAGAAAAGTTATGCAAAACGGAACCTATTATGTTGGATTATTCTGATGAATTCTACTACTCTTTTAATCATGATATGAAATCTGAACAACATAGTGTTTTATCATTGAAATAATTTGCGAACAAATAACGATGAAAATAATGAATATGCAAAAACGAAAAGAAAATCTCTACGACTACGTAGCTACCTCGGATTCGCGGCAGTCAATAGCATTACTACTGTGGAAAACACGGCTCTCCAGCCAATTAGTTCGCCGAGTGGCGAGAAAGAGAGAGAATGGAAATGAAATCCAATACGCTGACGTAATAAAGAAACAAAACAAAACGTACTTCAGTACGAGGAAATCTGATTTCGTGCTGACGGTAATGCTTGGAGGCAGGATGAGGGACAAGCTAAACTTGAATAGCAGACGAAGGAAATTACGCAATACACAACAAGCACAATTATTATTGTTATTACGTTGTAAATTAAATTAAGCAGTCGCGTGCGCTTGGCTGCGGGCGAACGTCCGTCGCCCTAGATCATGTAGTTAATACATAATTTGTTTTAAACCTCTTGTTATCACCATGCTAACGAAAAATTTCAAGTACATAGTGCACACTATTGAACTTTTCTTATTACTAGAGTCACGGATAAATATCCAATATGTAACATAAGCAAATTTTAAAAATTCACTTTTGAGCAATTTTCCCCTCCGAAAAGCTGCCTTGTGAAAGGCAATTGTAAGATTTCGTTGTTGGTGGAGGTGCCGGGTATTTTAATCCAACTTTTGGGTGAAGCTGTTCTCGTCCCTCTGGTTACCAGGGTCACCAACAACATTCAGTTTCATTCTGTTGAAGGGTAACGACAACAAAAAAGTATGTTAATTGGTTTACAACGTAAATTATTAATAATGTAGAGCCTAGCCTTAGATAGATAACCAAGTGTACGAAAATTAGTTATAGTTAGCCAACTGATTGTGAAACCTGATTGTAGGTATTATCTTAGATTGAATTAGGGATTATAGAAATACTTTTCCGCGGACTTCTAAAACAATATTCAAATAGACGCGGATCCCAAAATAAGATTTTTTTCTGGCAACCGAATAAAAATGAATGACACAAATTTCGAAGGTTTTACACGGTACACTGTGATAAAGGTCACTCACTCTTGCATGCTACATAAATGTTACAAATAATTTACTTTAATGTTCAAGCACTTTCGTCTTTGCATATACTACGGGATTTTTTTTATACAAACATGAACTGTTAGTAGTATAACTTTTAAACAAACCTCTACTTTTCTATCAAGGTTGTCTTAGTACACATAATAACAGTTAAAATGTATTTACCTTTTTTCGAGTTACCCTACATGTTAAATTAACAATGAGTAAAATTTGATCAAATTAAGGAAAAAATGTATTGAAGTGAAAAATATGGCTTGCTACGACCCAATATAATATCAATAATCTTTGCGGTAAATAATATAATGCTCAAAAGAAAGTCACATTTTGTTATTGTAGATATGATTGCAGACTTCGCGATATCGAGTATCTGAACGTATAATCCAGCCCTGCGGTAAGCAAACCTCAGAGTGTATACTGCAGGCTGCGGATGTCAGAGAGCGGTTAAGCCGCAGTTGGAAGATTGCATGCTCTGAGCTGCTTCTAGTGTATGTAGATCTGCAATCACAGATGTTGGAACAAAGAGCTCGAAACAAGGGTGCAGGGTGAATGATACGGAAATCAATCAACGGTTCCTTAAAATTCCGCTTGGAGCCTTAAAATTCCGCTTGGAGATCTCCACTGGGAGATTAAGTAAACCTTGCAATCTCACCTCGTACATCGTGCTGGCTATGTTTTCCAGAGTATTTTATGCATTTCAAAGTATGGTCTTTAATGGCATTTGATAAATAAAGTATACTAGGAAAACGCCAAGTAGTTGTTAGACGAGTGAGCGAGTCACGCGGTCCACTCGAGATAATCAGTACGGTGATGCCTAGGACTTTGTAAGATGATGCTCTCGAAATACAAGGTACATCAAGACGAATAAGTCAACTAGATGATAGTTCTAAGGTTATTGCGTACTCGCTGGTTAAAAACTAAGGTTTTTCCGCAACTCTTTCACGATCTTGCAAACACCAAGGTTTACTAACAATAATAGCAAGGTTCTACGAAAGTAAGCCGGGAGATTAATTAATAAACCTTGGTCAAAACCTATGCGCAGTTTCACAGCATTTTAGATGATGTAAATGAGCGCGAACAAAG